>JARJDS010043092.1:0-97671 GCA_030264155.1 Atheta pasadenae
AAAATAATGTGAATATGCAAAAAAATGTATAGAATTTCTTATTTTTTTAGCCGAAAAAAAGTAGCAAGGGGTTAGCCTTCAAAACTTTTGAAAAATTTAAAGTTGAAAATTTAATAAACAAACTATTGAAGATTGTTGCAAATGTCAAAAATTATGTGAATATGCAAAAAAAAGTTTAAAAATTAAAAATCAAACTGGTGGCGCATTCTAGTGACGGGTGCTGTAACTAACGAATACAGATTCCTGTAATTTCGGCCAGACATAATGTAGTTAGTGTTACTCGCCACTAGGTAGCGCCACGGATCTTTTAAAAACTAAATCAAAATATTTCAGAGATTGCTCTTCGGGTTGGCACCCAAAGCCATTAAATTAGATTCTACACCGAATTAATAAATTTAAAAATCAAACAAAAACATTAAAACACAAGCACAATGTGCGTAACAAATAATAGTTTAAAGACAATTTACTAGCATACAATTATTATTAGGCAGTTGATAAATATTGATACAAATCTTTTCGTTACAAAAAACAGAGCATCGTTTCACCACATTCAGCGACTCTCAGCGACGCTTTGCGAATTGCAGGAGTCTGACATTTTAAGAATCAAGAACTCACATATTATGTACAGACCCCTTTCGAACATAATCTACTTGTATATCCACATATGTTACATGTAAAATATTCACTTTATCGCCTAAGAAACACATCGTCGTTTGGGCCGCGGCTTTACGGTTCCTAACACATCAATTTATCGCGTAGAAAACAATCACTGTAATCGAACACGACTACAGATCGGAATCTTGGAATGAAATAGCAGACACTAAATTATGGTATGTACAAACGCCGTGGCCCAGCGCCAAGCGGTTGGTTCAGGAAAACCAGTTTTGAAGAATTGAAGCAGTAAATTTTCAATTTGAATTCATTAAATAACATGTTTGTTTGTTGTCTGTTGTCATTTGTTCTCCTCTCATCGCATTATTATCAATTTCTAAATAAATAACTTTCCATTGCACAAAAATAATCAAATAAAAATATAAATTAATACTTTTCATCAATAATATCATTCGAGTAATTAATTTCCACGATAAAATACATTAAAATTTATCACTTGTGTTCTCACTTCTCCTTCTTCGCATATTAGTGTTTTGTTTTCTTTTTAGTTCCATGAAATCTTCCACATTCTCTTCCTCTTATTTTTTACTTAATATGTTTATCCCTTATTAGGTAGAGGGTGTTGTTATCTTACTTAAACGTTATTTGTTTTATATATTATTTTCTGCATTATGACTTGAATCGAAAAATTACTTCTTCCTGTCGCTTCTTTCTTATCATTCCTTAAGTAATCCTAATAATTATCGAAGTCCTGAGAGTGCAACAAAACACTCAGACTAGAGAAAATTTTTGTTGACACGTGCATATTATTACCATTATCATAGAAAATGAATTAATTAACGCATCACATCAGACTTATTATCACCTAGTTTCCATTGTTTTGCATTATTCATATTAAACATCGACCTTTAGTTTCTTTCACTTTCTTTTATCATCTTTTCACATTTCCGCATATCGCTCGCTTTTTTGATACTGTTGTGACATTTAAATGTCATTTGTTTTTATTTTATCAATACTGCTTATTGTAGTAATGGAGAAAATACTTCTTTCGAGTTACAGTAGTATTGTAGAATACGAAACGTTTCAAAATTCCTACAACATCGAACGGATGATTGATACTTTGTTTAGCACATTCGTGCATATGCCGTCAATTAGTAAAAACAAAATGGCGTTTTTCACTGGAATGATGTGTTGTCTTATTAAGACTAAATCGTTGATAGAACGAACAGGAGGGCAACAAACTGATGAACGGATCCAACATTGAGAGTGACTACACACTAACGGGGGGCACACATTGACATTGTCACAAAACGTTCGTTGGGATATTGAAAATATAACGGAACGTTTTGTGTCAAATTGCTTAGAAATTACGTCTTAACATCGAAAACACGGATTGTTCGTAAAAAGCCTCGCATACATGCATTCGCACTTTCAGCGCTTTTTCAAGGATAATTTTTTTTTGTTTCTGCCGTCAGATTGTAGAAAATACTGTGAGTCGCCCTATCCTCCCCAAACCCTACTATATCACAATAAAGAAGATGATGAAGAGTTTTTTTTTGGAAAAGATACTTTAAAGCTTGGTACCGACCGAACGACACACCGCGTTTTGGAGGTTAGGTCTAGGGTTGCGTGAGCGACAAGATTGTAGCTAGATTAGCGATAGACGCGTGTGCATCAGGTGCCGGCCGACCTCAGACCATCACCACCGCTTCCTTACCGCAGAACAGAAACGGATATTGGTCAATCATCGTTTGGACGATGTCTTCCAGATAAGGTCGCATCTGCTCGAACCGTCCCATGTCGCTGAACTCGATCGGTAATAGCGTTGGCCACCAACAGATGGCTAGATTTTTGCTGTCCATACTGTTCAGTTTGGAATTTTCGGCAACCCTATTCACAAACACGTAATATTAGAATACTTCTAGGTTATAGTTTAGTTGGAAGACATACTTAACAAAATGCTGGAACACAAATTTCAGCACTTGAAAATTGATAGGTGGGAGTTTTTCCAACATTCGTCGTAGTGCCAGAACACGACAACTACGATCTGATTTGAAATCAGTGTTGCCTGTTGTAGTCGCCATTGGTTTAATACGCGTACCCGCAATTTCCTCCAATTCGCACATCACATCCTCTTCGAAGATTGGTGGTAAACGTTTTGACACAAAGTCTTTCAACGCTGTCGCCACCGCATTTACCGGAACATCCAGTACATCAATATCGACGTTGGGATCTGACAAATTAAACAAAGTACGTTTTACAATCCAAAAAATTGACAACGTTAGTTGAGAGCGAATTTACCTTCTTCAAACTTTTGAAATAATAAATCTACATGCGCCCGGTTACCAGGCACACGATAGATGCCCTCCGAATCAAGCCCTTCGTTTTCAATAAATTTGACACATTTCTCTAGGAATAATGGCACGAAATTAGTATCCGATTGTATAAAATCGGCGAGTTTCGACGGCGCGTTGCTACTGGACGAACCAGACTTTTGTTTCAGTTTGGCCGCCTTCTTCTTGTCGCGTTCCTTCTCTTTATCTGCTACTTTACGCAACTTCTCCTCCTTCAAACGACGTTTTTCTAGCTTCGAATCGTCCTTAGCTTTCTGTTTCTCACGCTTACGAAGCATTTTTTCGTCTTTGAGCTGTAGAACAAAAAACACAACATTTAAAACCCCCACGTTTACAAATGTACATATATAATGTATACAGAGTGTTCACACTACTGCAAAATTAATAAAATAACATACCATTGGTGAATGGTTGTCACGTGGTGACGAAACATCCAAACTGCTTTCGTCGTCATGAATCAACCCGTAGGAATTCACTTTCGGACCATACAAATCCGGCGAATTTAGTTGGATGTTCATATTGTGCGTGTTGTGTAACTCGGGAGGTAATGGAACCACTGCCGGAATCGGCATGCGCTTCTTTAAACTTAAAGAACGTTTTTGGAACCGCAGACGATCGGCAGTACCAACAAATGGTTCAGGATCACTGGCTTCTGATGAATCCGAATTAGATTCACTCGGAACTAAATTCAATAAAATAAATATTAGTGAGAAATCCAATATGGCGTGGTGAGACAAAAAAAACTTACTATTCATCTTATCCGTATCTAACTCGGTAGACGGCGCAGAATGTGCTGATGGTAATGTAAACCCTCCTCCAAGCTGGGGCACCCTCGGCGGTTGTACCGGAATCGCCGTTCGCTTCTTCCTGGTGCGCTTGTGGGTGCCTGTTTTGCGCGCGACCTTGGTGTGGACCTCACTGGCTCGTTGACGTCGCTCCAAACTGCTCCACTCGCTGTCGGTCTCCGAATATGCTAAAACAAGCAAAAATTAACCTAACTGCAACTTAACGTCACAAACAAAATGGCGCCGTACAAGGTTGGCCTTTTTCGCGTCGTTGTCGTAGTTTGCTCTTGCCGCCGACGGCGTCCTGCACCAGCGTGTACATGTACTCAGCCTCGGGCCCGCCGTGCGGATACATGATATCCTTCACTTGCGCGTACTCAGCTCCAAGGTCTACAACTTCGGCCGATGCTAAAGGGGCATTGCGATACTTAGTGCTACGTTTGTCCTTACCACTGACGTTCATGCGCGCGATCGCCTCCGTGACGACCGTGAAGTTCTTCAGATTCAGTTTTCCTGGTTGCTATAACATTAACGCAATATTAATCACCCACACTTTTACAAGTTGTGCACTCCAAACAAAACACACGGTTATACAAAGTCATGCATACAAAAACAGTTTTTGAAAAATATCATTATCAAAAAAACGATTGTACAGTATAGAAAATCGAATAACAATCAAGAAGTTTACTACCAACGCGATGAAGTTAAAAAGTTGATTACTAATTTAATACTTTAATTAATAGTTTAATAACGAGATTCGGAACATTCTGTATGAAGAACAAGATCAGCAAATCGTTTACCCAAGTTTCTCCAAGCACAGGATTTCGCTGTAAAAGCAACGCATTAATATACCATCACGCCAATATATGCAACCCAAACAACACGTTTGACTTGCGCATTAAATCAATTAATGCACCCTTCAATTATTTTGTCAATAACAACAAAAACCAATCAGCTAAACCTTACTGGCTTTAATTTAAAAGCGAATTCTTTCTTATAAAAATTTACCTTTAAAGTTTGTGATACACCTTTAGGACGTGCCTTCGGTGCCGAAACATGGCGCCTTCCGGTCGTGAACGCATGTCCGCCATAATTATTCCAACCAGTTGACAGCGGAACCCTAGACTCGTCGCCATCTAAAACCACATGAGTTAGGTCATGTTTATTAAACCAATTACGTCGCAGCGTGCGACATTTTCTCAAATACTAACGCCATAAATCACCTGAATCGTGTGTGGCCAAGGATTCGCGCGATCCGCTAATGTCAGCTAAGTTTTAAAGTTAGTACAGTTAGTCAAGTCAAGTTCCAAGTAGTGTAATTTATTATTTAATAGCATTAGTTAAGTTGCAAAGCGCTTGTTAGTTCGAGAACTAGAACGCCATTAAATATGCAAGATACTTACAGGTGATCTCGTCTAAACTCGTCTGCGAAGCGGAGAGTATTGGACCGCGTTTTGAACGTGAATTCATTAGATGATCAGGTGGTGCTGGTTCCGGTGGTGTTGTCGGTGGTGGATACACTTGAAATCCTTTAAAATTATTACATGTCATTACAACTTATTACAAAATAAAAAGAAATGGTTGTGTTAACCTTCAAATATTAAGTAAAAACCTTAATACTCCTGTTTATCACAACTTCAATTTGTTATCAATCATTATTTAAACAAAACCTGATTGATAACACATTATCTATTCTATTGTTATCAATTTTAAGAGACAGATTTAGAACAAATTAAACAAGAATGATGATAAGTTGGTTGCCTATATTGAATAAAATTACCTGAATGTAAATGTCGTTTTTTCATCGACATAATATCGCCGTTTTCACTGCCGTACATGTAAATCTGTGAGTATTTATCGCTGTGATCGCTCTCTTCCGGCCCGTTGAGGTCAGGCAAATGTTCGTAGTTTTCGCTGCCGCTTCTAAACAAGATGAGTTAACAATTATATTAAAAAACTTAACAAACGTAGGGCGTACCCGTCATTTAATTTCAAATGGTAACTTTCGTGCCTTGGTGGAGGTAATGGATGTCCATGCGCGCGATGCGTGCGCGGATGTTCCAACGTGCCTTCACCACTATCAACCATTGCTGCAGGTTCCTCCATGTTGAAGGCCTGTTCGATTTCCGGTTTCTTATCCCAAACTTCTTTGAAAAACGGTGTATAAAACGCGGCTGCAAACATAACAAATTTAGGGTACATTCTAATCAAATTCATACTTTCGGCGTAAACTTACTTTTTTGTTGGCAGGACGCATTCGATGTAATAAAATGCGCATGAAGTCTATCCGCAGTCGAATTGCCTTCTTGAAGCATCATATGAGTCAAATCGTTGTTATAAAACGCATTATTACCAGAATCCGCGACAGCCATGATTTGTATCGGTAGATTGGGAATGTTCATCGAAAACGCACTAAACAAATGAACGATATTTACAAACAAACTGTACTGTAATGTAGGCAACCTAACTTACTTAAGTGTAGCAAGTGAAGCTTTCCGTTTCGCTGAATAAACCAAAATAAAACCATGCACCAACTCATCGCGGAATGCATTCGCACCATGAAATGATGAAATAATCACTTCAACCTTCCGCTTCGAATCGCCCAAGTATGTCTCAAGTATGATACTTCGTTCCGCCGACAGAAAACAGCACTGATGCGACAACAATGGCGCGAGTACATTCTCCACCGAGAACGGATCGCCACAAAACATACACATTATAATACGAATATCCGGCTCGCAATCAATCGACACCGATTGGTAAATATTCAAAAATCCAGCACGATGGTGAATGCTCTGCACTAATTGATGCAAGGCATCCGAAACCATCTGCTCGTCACTCGTCTGCTCCATGCAAACATCCATAAACGGACATTGCAAACTATCAGCTAGACTTTGACCTTCTTCCTTCAGCTTTAAAATATCTTTTTCCTCAAGAAAAGCGTCAGGAAGGAACAATAAAACAATAGGTAAACCTTGGAACGGTAATTTATCCTCTTGTTCGAGATTCGATAACAGAGTTTTCTCCAAACTCTCGCGGATGTACTCAAAGGACTCTGCGTTGGAATACACACAAAAACTACCGTGTGGTACAAATTCAGCTGTGCGGAATGAATTATGTGGCAGGCCGACATCCCCAGTGATTATCCTATAGTCTAAACTATAGAATTGACAATCAATTTCGTATTCATCGTCTTCGCACTGAGCGCGAATTTTCGCCGCTAAATCTTCAGCGAGTTCATTAGCTCCCAATAACACCAAATTCAATTGGTTGTTATCAGAACTAAGTAACCACTGAGTGCTGCGACTCCATGACGACGGTCGATGTGCTTTTGTCGCCAAGATACGTTCGATTAACGCGTCCATACAATTAGGAAAAGCTGGACAGTGTTCCCGAATTGGACAATGCACAAAACCTAAATGTTGGAATAGCATTAGCTTTCTATCCTGGTCGAGTCTGTCTAGCATTTTATATCGGAAATCGTCTTGTAGTACATCCGTGATTTCTTTGATATCTTCCTGTGTGATGGTGCCAGATGGCGCTATACTCTTGAAGTGGTAAAACAGGTCAGCGTTTTCGAGTAATAACTCTTGGAAATTATGTTTTGCGTTTTCGATCAGTTCGCGTTGATGAGCATCGTAGATTTGTTGGCAGTCATGTTCAGAAAGAGCTTCAAAACATTCACGACCCATGAACAAAACTCGCACTTCTGATAGGTGTTTGCCAGGCGTGACGTAACCAGTATCTTCTAATAACTGTTTGAATTGTTTCTTCCATCTATTTTAATGTTAAAATAACAATTATTAAAGTTAATTTTCAATAGTTAACAAAATATTAGTACTAATAGTTAAAGAACCGTTTACAGCCAATCAACTTTTTTGATTTTCGTGTATGTAAAGTTGCCTAACTTTATTTTAGCTTAATATCATTATTTTAGTGTGTGATAAGTTGCCTAACATGAAATATACGTTCACAACTTTTTTGTTCCGTAACTCTAAGCAAGTCTAAGTTTTAAATGTAGAATTACATTGATAATATTGCGTTGATTGTATTTTGGAGTATATTAAGTTGCCTAACTTTTTCGCTTAATCGTGTTTTATGTATAAAAAATATATTTACCTTTTTGGCATCCTGTGTTTCGATGATTGTTAACGAAGTAATGGAAAGCGGTTACAAAGTTTAAAAAAAGAGAAATTATTAGTACAGTAATCCCATAAAAATTAACACATCACCGACAGATTGAAGGTTAAAACAAAAAATGGCTACATACTCTAATCGCTTTTGTTCCTGCTGCATGACGTTGACATGATTTTTAAACACCGTTTCAGCTTCACTGGTGTCCAAAACATCGAACGGAATCCGGCTGTCTTCGCTGTCCGAACACTCCGTCCATGGCATATCTTCAGGACATTCAAAGAAATAATCCGGAAATGATGGGTGTGACTTCAGGTACTCCTGAACTGATGGCCAATCACTAAAAAGTTACCAAACACAATGTTTTAGGTTACTAAGTTAATTTTAAGTTAATAAGCACGAAATAATAACAATACCTATCAGTAAAAGTGTTGATATCAGGGACTAGATCATGTAAAACACCAGGAAGTAAATCCATATAATGCGCCACCTTCTTCGACAGTTGCTCATCCTTCAGCTTCTTAATATGTCGCCGAAACAATTTTTGCGTACCGTCAAGCCCAAACAATTGAACAAAATAAATCCATTCCTTGTGAGAATTAAGTTTTTTCACAGTTTGCGACCATAACGCGCGGGAATCGGTAACATGCAATCGAATTAAACGCAAAAACGCTTCGCTAGCAGCATCCATTAACTCCTTACGCCCTCTCGAAGCTTCCATATACGTTACAACTTTAGCACGCAGTTTAGTACGATCAACCATTTGCGCTAACAAAATAAACGCTAAATCTACGTTGACATTGTCATGCGCAGACGTTTCCACGATGGGTATGGCACCTTTATACTCCTTCCTTTGAACCAAACGGTCGATTTCCCGCAGATAAATTTCGTTGGCATCATCGTTCTTCGTCGTTGCAACCACAATCGGTTTCTTGGTCTTGATCAAATTGTTCAAAATGGCCGCAACGAATTCGATTTGTTTCTCAAGCGCACGGCTTGGGACTATTGACACATCAAAAATACAAATAAAGCCATCAACATTCATTTTACCATCTGGTAGTGTTTTTTGTTCGTATTCTTTTTCAATACCAAGTTGATTTTTGCATATATACATTAATTTCTCAGCGGATTGGATTTTGGTTGAAGAACAACGTTTTACATACGGTTCCATTTTACCACCTAAAATTTATATTAATTATTATTTAGTTCTACGTAATAAAATAATGTTTTTTTAAACCTAAAAATGTTAGGTTATCTGTTTGTGTGTTTTGTTTGTCTTGGTGTATAGTAAGTTGCCTACCTTTAAATGGTTGAAACGAAGCATCGTCAATAAACTCAGTTTGTTCAATCACACTGAACTGATAGTCGACGCCTTCTTCAGAGGACTTGATAACTTCGCCCCACCAAAGAAAATGATCATTGTTGACGACGCGTCCGCTAAAATCGGTTTGGCTGAGCACCGAAATGTGATCGATGTTGTAATCGTCCGCCAGCGATCGCATGAAGCGGTTGCACAGACATGATTTGCCGATGCCAGTGTGGCCTTTGTCCTTCTCCATGCCGGAGAGGCCCACCACGGCGATGCTGATCGGCCGCACGCTTTCCGCCTTTCTCGCCATGATTCCCCAAGACCTTGAAATTCTTCTTGCTAATCAGTTTGTATTTGCACCAATGACACAAGTCTTTTATATGCAAAACAACAAACAAAACAAAAGGAAACAAAACAAAGACGTATTAGTTCAAACGTAACACATTCACAGTGTAAATAAACTAAGCAAAACTAATTCAATCTGTTGTCTAATGTTGGAGTTTATGACACATGGTGTGTTCGCTCACAAACACCTGAACAACGTTTGCCAGTCCCCGGACTCCGGACCAGTCAGCATTGTTTACAATGTTGCGAATGACTAATGATTTTATTGGAATATTGGATATTAACGGACGATACCAATTGTTTTTTCTTGTAAGGATCAAGAGATGACAATGACAAGAATTCTTAGCTTGTTTGTGAATTAAAATATTTAGAACGTAGAATTTGACACGCGAGTTATTTCATTACCGTCAGTTAATTGCACGTTTACAAGTAATGGTAGTAATTCGCATCCTGTCATGAGGAGATGAGGAGGCGGCGAATGACTACAATATACATCCAGAAAGTTCTAACTAAACCTAGCTCGGCTAGGGCAGCTAGCCGCAGCGCCCGCGCGGGTTTCGTACGACACGAGAGATAATTTACGATCGCGCGGCGTGACAGGCTCTCCTGGCGCTCCTGCCGTTTCGATTACCTCGTACCTGTGTGCGGAAGAGCCCATTGTCCTTCATCGCTGCTTCATTCCCGATCCTGATCCTGATAACCAACCACCTTGAAAAACATGTTAACCACCAATCACAACCCAAATCCGTCGTGTAGCACCGCGAAGATGACAACCACGATCACAACCGTTTAAACACCAATCGAACGAGATTGACTTACAACAAAAAATTCTTGTATGCACGCGCACCCGCACGAATTTCCAATTCCAGCGATTGTTTCGAACTGTAGCGGTTGCAGCGCATTATCAGCCGACCACCCACCGCCTTTTTAGCTAGACGTGGACGCCATTACTCTCTGCGGGCCGCACTGCAAGTTGAGTTGCCACTAGTCGCAGTCGCACCACACGAAGTCGGTTCGGTTTGAGCAGCAGCAGCAGCAGCCAGCGAGTTCGGTTCGTTTGCTTTGCAGCTCATTCACAGAGGCTCTGGGTGTGTGTGCGCTCGCCGTTGTGCATGTGCGCATTGTCGGTGTGCGCTGTTTGCTGACCGCCTCCAGAGTCCCGCCGGGCGCGGCGAGAGGGGAGAGTCGCGCAGCCCGAGGAACGAACGCTCGATAGACTGGGAGCGCGCGCCTAGAACACGGGAACATGCTATGTTCATGTGGAAATCATTGGAGCGCCGGTGCCACCACACCAGATGGAACATTGTATGAATGAGATCGGCCGTATTGACATCGGCGAAGAACGGTACTAATAAAACGACACATTCGAATTGTCGCTTTCTACCATGGAACAACCAACAACATAACGACAATACTTACTATAAAATAAAAAATATTTTATTAAATTAAAACTTTTAATAATTAATTTAAAAAATTTTAATCACTAAAAGTGAATACTGATTGAATTATTAATAGTTTAAGTATAAAAATAACTAAATATCTATCCAAAACTTTTTGCTTTCAATATCAGCAGGTTGTACATCTGGTTGCAGGTTAAATTCCTGCATAACCTACCGAAAGCTACCGATTTAACAGCAAAGCTCGCCTAGACATCACCAGACATCCAATCAACTTGAATCCAGACATGTTTTTTGTTCTTGACTACCACACCATACCAAATACTCATATCTAATCGATACAATTATAAAAACTTATTCTTAGTTTACTCAACATTTGTGGTCTCAACGTCAATAACCGCAATTATCCGCTAAATCTTTTAACGCGCTTTCTAAACTTTGTAAAACTAAATTCGCAAATAAATTGTAATCAACAAACTAGTAACAAACAAATGAAACTATTCTGAATTTGGTTTGTTACTAAACTTTGTGACTTTTGTTATTTGGTTCTTTATAAACACAAAAGTCCCTAGGTCAAACATTGTTAACTTTAACAATAAAGGTTAACAGATTATCAATACGATTATTACGTTTGTTTAATTATTAAATTTTGTGGTATCAACGTTACTTGTTTAAATGAAAGGTGCGTATCGTGCGTATCATACTTGTACACATGAATAGCGCACAAGTTATGTACAAAATCTAGTAGTGCTGTCAAGGTCAAAGTACGATAGCCTAGTCAGACTAGGGGAATCTAGGGATATTTGTTTCTATAGCTCTGCTTTGTTTGCTACTGCTGCACTCTGTTGTAAATGGCGGACTGAACTACTGCGACGTCTACATCATTCAGCATTGATAATAAACTCAAAATATAAAAAAAAAATACAAAAGTTATTAATTTCATAACCGCGTATTGTGTGATTTTGTCTACGTACATTTAAACGCGTTCGAAACACACGGTAAGTTCTAGTGTTTACCAGTGCGAGTAGTGGTGGTTGTGTGTAACTGCACTTTAAGGTTAGCTTGGTTTTGGTTGTTGCCCTTGTTGCCTATGTTGTGATGAATCGTAAAGATGCACAAAAACCAACGTAATTACAATACTTTTGTTCTCATATTAACATGTATTACCTTTTGGTAATGTTTTAGCAATGGGTGGTTGTCGGTGCAGTTACAAATCGTGCCGTAGCGCAACAAAAACCACGGAAAATCTCCACTTCTTTCATTATCCAGTGAAACATCGCGACCGTTGTGCGATTTGGATATGCAACGCTGACAAGCCTGAATTTGCAAATCTACCGGACTATCAACTAAGGAATAAAGTCATTTGTGGACTGCACTTTGAAGATAAATATTTTGCAAACATTGAAAAAAGAAGATTGGTACACAATGCAGTGCCAAGTTTAGATGTGGGCTGCGACAGTTCATCAGATGATTTGTCCTATGTAAAAGAAGTGGAAATATTACCATCAAGTAATGATGGTAGTACTTATACATTAAATTTGGAAGATATAGCACCAACTGCCCCTAAAAAAATTAAGATAGATTACAATGGTACTGCAGGGAATATTATAAATTTACCTGACATTTCAAAAGTAGAGCCAGATGTCTACACAATTGATCCATCATATTTTAGTCAATCTTTTTATAATAATGACAATATCAAAGAAGTTGTTATTAATTCTGCTGCTGCTTTAGCAGATAATATCAAAGATCTTAAAGACGATGATGAAGATCTCATTGATGATGATGATTGTATGGTTTATGATACAATTAATTCAAGTTATAACCTTCAACCTTCCAAGTCACAAAATATCAACATTGTTAAAGAAGACAACCTTACTTTTGGGAACTTAGCAAGTGCAAACGAAGCCAAATTACAAACTTTGTTTTTTGATCATGACGATCATGAAGTGCATAATAAGAAAGTCAAGATTCTAGACTCTAAAGATAGTATTGCATTACAAACACATAAAGTCTCAACATTGAAATCAGCAAATGGTAAATCTACATTGATTAAAAAAATTAAATTAGCGCCCAATCAGACGTTAACGCCGATCTCGATTTCGAAACAACCGAATGCGCAAGGTCAGATTGTCAAGCGTACAGTTTTTAAAAGAGTGACAGCGTCAACAACTCCAGGTGCTTCACCAGGTGTAGTGTCTACATCCACTGCGATTCCATTGAGTCCACAAGCAATGGCAGCATCATTGGCTGGAAAGTTTAAACAAACGCAACAAATTGCGACCAATACGATTCGTTTAACGAATAAAAATTTGTTGCGTTGTTTAAAAGATCGACTCCCGGATAGTTTGTTAGGCGCTGTATCTTTGCATTTGAATAAACGCCGGAATGCTGTCACGGTGGAAGAGCAAGAGTACGAAACGATGATTACGGCGATGCCATTGGCCGGACGTGCAGGGCTCAGGACTTTTGGGTGGTGTATTCCCACACATCACACATAAAAGTCAAGAATTGTAAAAATTGTGTAGTGTTGTGAAAATTCACAACATTACACAAATTAAAGTATAACTAGGTTTAACTAAAAAAAAAGTACAATATTCTATTACCGTTTTGTTCATTTTTATAATTGATAATTTGATTTAATTGACAGTGCATTTCATTTGTGTTTGCTTCTTGTCAATAATTGAATTCTGTAGACTTGAAGAGAAAATGTGTAGATGTTTTAGACCATTAGGCATCCTTTAGGTTAAGAAGTTTGTACACGATGGTGTGATGATACGTCTCGCCCGGGTACAACGTTGCCTTTGGGAAATTTTTCTGAAAAATTTAAAAATATATAGATTATGTTTCGTTCAGATAGTTGTACATTATTTTACGATGTGCATGTTGTACACTTTATGGTAGATGAAAAAAAAATTATTATATTAAGGCGGACGACTCACGTGATTTATGGCGTCCGGATAATTTTGCGTTTCTAAGCAGAGCGCCCCATGTTCATAGTAGTTGGCGTTGTTTTTTCCGACTAATGTATCTAATTTTGTAAGATCCTAAAAGTGCATATAATTAAAATGATAATTTAACCCATTTTTTGACTTTTTGTTGTTAATTTCAAGTGCCGCCATCTGACGACATTCAAGGGAATTACAACATGGTAAGTCCTTTCTGTCAAAAATTTGCAATTGTAAGACTGAGGCTCTGATTGGTCAGTTTCGATTTTAAAAATTTGAATTTCCTTCGTTGGCTGTCACGCGTAGAGAGTAGTTTTGGTTGCCTAATCAAATTTCATATAAACATAACCTCAAAATGTCAAATTTTTTGTACACATTTTTAAAATATAAAAAAAACAAATAAAAATGCATTACAACAAAACACAAATTATTACAACATATAGTAATACATCCACAGTATGATATAGTTTAATCATAATCCGTAAATTCATAAACATGACATTCTTATCAGTCGATTTACTCACGCCAGTATAATTGTCCTTGTGCTTTGGAATCGAGTTGGAGGTGTAGAATTGCACGCCCGGTTGGTTACTATACAGCTCTAGAACGCGTCCGCTGTCAGGATGGACAACTCTAATAGAAACAAAACACTATACATTATAAACTCTTATAAATATTAATGCACGTGCATTGTTATTGATAAAGTTACAACTCACACAATGTTACATTAAATTCATGTTTGTAACGATGAGAATCGAAATGGAAATGAGTAATAAGTATACATATTAATGTATACACACATAGTAATGACTAATGACAGACAAAATCAACGTTTTAATTATAATGTCAGTTGCATTTGTGCGTCGGATCGATGCGCATGCATGTGTGCATGTCATTTGATTGATTTTTACGTCAAAAAAAACAAATCAGCAGTAGCAGCTGGCGAATAATTACACAAAAACTTGTTAGACAACGGAAAGTTATCTGCGCTGTTGTGTTTGAGTGTTAACGAGTGTATGACGTCACAGATTATTAAAAATTGTAAGTAATCGATTAATTACATTTTAATATTAAGTTAGGTTATGTTGGTTACATAACTACATAACCTAAAATAACAAACGTTCAATATGACATCGTTATTTGAGGTAAAATTTTGACAGTTGACAGAACATAACCTAAATATTTACCTGAAATAACTTAATGTTATATTTCTACCTTGCAATAAACGTTTCTTCTTGTTCGGTGGCTTTATTCACACAAAAATTGTGATCGTAACCACCCACCTCGGGAATCTTGTTGATCACGTCGCCCAACTTCTTGGTAACACGTAGATCAAACACAGTGTCGCCAACTGCGATAAATTTACCTATAACCAAACAGATTTTGTTTCATTCCATATCATTCCATACAAAACTTATCAAACCACGTAGTTTGAACGTTTTTTTTATTAACAATAAACACAAAAACGTGCTTATTTTAATTTACTCTTCTTTATTTTACGTTGTTTACTTACCATTTGGAATAAAATCTTCATCAACGTCGGTAATTCGATCAGCATTAATGCACACATTATGCTTGTACAACTCCTCCGCGCCTTTATCATGACCAGCCAAGTTGAAGTAAGAATGATTCGTTAAATTCACAAACGTAGGTTTGGTTGATTTACATTTGTAATCAACCAAAAATTTATTATCTTCGGTCAATTCGTAAGTGATTTGTGTGAGTACAGCACCAGGAAAACCTTCTTCGCCATCATCAGATACATAACTCATGATTACTTTATTACCGGACACGTAATAATCCCAAACCACCTTAAAAACCACAAAATAATTAATTTAGTTTCATAAAACAAAAGTGTTTGTGTCAAAAATTATAAATATCAACATAGGCAACCGAGTATACACCAAATAGACGTAACTGTAAGACGTAATCAAATGTCAATTGAAAACAAAAACATAACCAACAAAAATGATGATTTTTGTTGGTTTAAATAAAGTTTAAGGTAGTTTGTAATTTAATGGAATTATGTTTTGTGTACCTTATCAAATCCTTTAAGTCCTCCATGTAATTGATGTTGTCTGAGGTTTGCCGTGACACGGTAGGTCGTCCCGTCGATATTGATTTTCGCATTGCCGATGCGATTGGCCACACGGCCAACAGTGGCGCCGAAGTACGGATTCAGCCGGTTCAGATAACCTTGAAGAACAAACAGAACATAATAACAAAATAATAAACCAAAAAACAATAAATTAATTTGTTCGCAATTATTTTAAGACATCAATTGATGACACGACACAATACTAAAAGACAATAAATCAATAAAGGCAATAATTTTAAACGCAAAATAAACGTAATTGTAAATGTCAACGTCAAAGAAAAAAAGTGAAAGTAAACATCACGAAGTAATTATTAAGGTAATTACATTAAATTATTAAATAACTAATATATTCTGAGTTAAAAACAACTTGTTAGTGATGGTAATTTATTTAGAAAAATTAATTCCGTTTTGTTATTTGGTGTTTTAACGTAGGCAACCCACAATACACGTTATTGGTCGTTTATTGTTTTGTTTTGACATATTTTGACAGAATGCAGCTAGTAACACATCTTTCTTTTGATTTAACTGGATTTAACTAAGTTTTACAACAATTTTGAATTGTTATTACACAACTTACCATCCATATCTTCAAAACCCATAACAATATCAGCCAAAACACCGTTTTTGTCCGGTGTTTTAATGCTGGTGATGGTCGCACCGTAAGTTATAACCTGTACGCTGACATTGTTATCATTTCGCCAAGTAAAACGTCGCACCGGTGTGGATTCGTTATTCACCATCAAGAAACCGAAATGATCTTCTTGTAAATTAACAGGATCATAACCACCATCTCCTCTAGCTCCTGATTTAACTTCTAATTCAGAAGTAGAAGTAGGTACTGATGGTGTTGATTTAACATCACTTTGTTTCACATCCATTTTGTTTTAGTTTTAGTTTTCCAAATTTTACTCACTTGTGAAGAACTAGACAGGACTAAACGTAAAACCGGTTGTAGCTTCAATCAGTTGACTGTGACTGAATCGTGACGTATTTATACTGAATGTTTATTATTTGTTGGTTTCCCGTCTCGAAAATGTTGCTTACAACAAGATAACACTTATCAGTTACAAGTATCAGTTAAAAGTTGTAATATTACGAAGATTTGTTGTTATCACTTAAATAACCACAATAACCATTATTTCCGTTATGTTTTTGGTTAAAAACATACCGAGTGTTCCAAAAAGTTTAGTCATGTCACTGTTAAAAAAAAAGTATATTACGTACCAAGTACAAAATTAATTATTCTGTTCATTAAGGGTGATTTTTTTGTGTTTAAACACTCAGTATATTATAATTATTATTCTGTTATCTTTCCCACTAAAATGAAAAACAAAAGTTTAGCTTTTCGCATATTACTAGTATTGTGTGAAAACAAAGGAAACCAACGACGATAATTTTTGTTTATCATTTGATGTGAGTTGGCTGTGAGTGTAAGGTGATTGTGTTTTGTTTCTTGCCGATTTATTTGTTTGTTTCTTTTTTATTTTGAGCTGTGTGTTGTTCGGCGCATAACTCACTCATATGTTTGTTTCATGTTTCAATTGAAGCAATTTACCGGCTTGGAGTTCAGTTCAGGACATTGTGGTTTGGTGCGGTGCAGTGTTGATTCAGTGTCGTTGCGGGATGGTATTATCGGGTGACATATTTTCGTTGTTTACATGATTACTGAAATATCGCTTAGTTTCAGTTGTATTTTTATTTGATTAACGAAAATATCGTAATTGTTATAGTGTAAGAGTTGTTGGTACGCTTTCTATCTATATAGTGATAACGCGGTTATTTAATTCAATTCATTATTTTGAATTGTAAATATTTTGATAACAATTGGCTGTGGTGTGTTGGTTGATAGTTTTACAGTGTTTTTTTGTCATCAAAATGACAACCAAGGTAATTTTTTCTTTGTTTCTTTATTTTATTTGTTAATTGCATCAAAATTAATTATCAATTTGGAATCAGCTTTTACTATAAATCAAATAGAATAGTTGTTTTATGAGTTTTGTTTTTATGAAAGACCTCATAGTGGTTTTGACGTAATTATTTGGTTAAATCATGGGAAGTGACCTTGGCGTTTTAATTTTTTAGTTTTTGTTAATGTTTAGTTAATTATATTCCAAACAAGAATGTAATTTAGTTTAATGAGTCAAATATTATGAGTTTATTGTCACCTTGAAATTGTTTTTATTAATGTAAACGAAAACGTTAAATTTATTATTAAATTTTACTAATGGATATAAGTAAATTTGATATTTTGAGTAGAATTTTAGAATTTAAATTACGATTTTAGATGAACTGGTGCGCTTTAGCAAAAAATGGTTTAAGATAAAATGTAGGTTAGGTTATTGCGGACAACTTTTGTTATATAGTTTGTTATATAGTTTTTAATGATTTTGTACCAAAAAACATCTTAATTTTGTATTTGGTAGCGGTGACTTTTGTAATATTTTCACGATTTTACAAAAACTGGTGCGCTTTAGCAAAAATTGGTTTAAGACAAAATATAGGTTAGGTTAATGCGGACAACTTTTGTTATAAACATTTTTTGATATTTCAAGTCAAAATTATAGTTTTTGGTGGTTTTATAAACAAAAAACTCGTTATTTTAACATTTATTTGCATTTTTCAATGAATGAATGACTAAATAATATAGAAATTTGTTTATACATATATTTATAAAGCAAACATAAACTATAATTTACTATATATATATATATATATAAACTGATTGTTATCGTAATAGTCAAGGACGTACGTAAATCAGAAAACTGTAATGTCTATAATCAACATGTGTAACTTTACTTTGTAATTTCTATATTACGTCAATAGTTTTTTTTATTTTTATATTTATTAATATTAGATACAAGTAATCTAATCATTATAATCAAATCAATTCTAGATAAATACGCAGACGTACGCTGATAATAAATACATTTTGATTATTTTTGTCAAATGTGTAAGAAAAGTAGCATACTTATCTACAAGCTAAACTTTGGTGAGCTATTTTAAGATTTTCCAGACGAATTTAGAAACAAAGCATTGTTGCATCGTACATTTAAAAATATTCTTTGAGGTTGGTGCATAAATAACATTACCAAACAATAAAAAACATAACAACCAATCGTCCAAGTCCAATCAAGTTATGAGGTAAATAATGTGTGTTTAGTGTTACATTTGCAAGCATTCGCAATCACTAATTATCTGTGCAATTAGACGTTTTTCTTCTTGATCAAGGCAAGTGAGTGTTTGCACCATAAACGTAACTAATTTTATCGTCACATTAATTTAAAATTTTTAGTTAGAATTATTTAATGTTTGTATTTTATCTTTGTTATGGATACTTGATGTCAGTAAATGATGTCAATGCGTTTAGATGCGTCTCTAGATGTTAATTTATTTGCATATGCATTGCGTTCACTTGACCCATTGTCATCTGTCAAAGAGTGTTGCATGTGTCCCAGTATTTAGTTCAATTTATTGCTCAATGCTCAATGCGAGGAGGTAAAACGCGTGTTGTGAGATGTGAATTGTGTAATGGGAATCGTGAGAGTGCATTTATTTGTATTGCCATTTAGCTAATGAACAATTACCAGCGACCAGCGACAACAATGTGCAAGTAATCAAGTACGTGTTGTGACTAATGTGTACAAAGTGTTGAATTTAATGGAAAATGTGGGTCTATAATTAAATTTAAATAATTGCAGTTATATAGACTTTTAGATGTTATGTAATACTTGCCTCTAAAAATATTTGATGAAATCATTATTTTTAACAAATATTTGTATAATTATTTTTTTTAATTACTTAATAACTGCTATAATGTTTGTTAATTGTAAGCACTAAGTAATTTTGTAAATTAAACAAAACTGGTGGGTTCTAGCAAAAAATTTTACTATGATAAAATGTTCCTTATTTAATTAGGAACAACTTTTGTTAGAAAAATTTTTTGAAATTTCAATTAGAAATTGTAGTTTTTTGTGTTTTTGTGACAAAAAACATGATGTTAATGACTATCGCAAATTACTTCTATTTGCGTTTTTTTGTATTAATAATCTCTCCTACTTATATTTTTATAATATAATAATTTAAACAATTAATAAAATACACAGTTTTGAAAAAAATATATATACAGGGAGTTATTGATAAAAAAATAACACTAAAACTAAAATGTTTGGGAACATTTCATGTTCCAAAAAAAAAAGTTATTTACTTCTATTCAAATTATTTACTACCTGCTTTTGGTCCAGATCACCTCATACGCGTTAACTTTGAATTAGCTTGAATAGACTAAAATCTGCTACTCTGCTACTCTGACTAAAGATTTGGCATTGAACTTGTTATACTAAACTTGCTACCTGTCTACCAAATACAAAACTACAAACTACAAAACTAGCTTGTTAGTGTTGCTGTTCAACCAGTTCAACCCTGAAACTGTTCGAACCTTCAAAACTTTGCTAAAACCTTTCCGGTTTTATATTCTATGTTTTGACACAAAACTAACCAGCCTTGTACCTGCTGTACTTGTGTACTCATGACTTGTTTGCTGTGTATAGAAAAGTAGAAACAGAAATTCATATCGTCGTGAACATTGCGTGCTGCGTTTAGTTTCGACTTTCAGTTGGATTTTTGCACTTCGCGTATGCATACATTACGTGCGCATCTAACAGTTTTAAAGTTTTAACATCCAAACAATTGACAAACGATTCAATCTTGTTGTTTTTGTTATTACCAACAAACGAAGCTAACTGTCATGTCGTCGTCATTCTAGTTATGTCCACGCGTTTGAACAACGGCATCAAGGAGCAAGGAGCAGTCAGGAGCAGGAATAAGAACTGACCATGGTGGATAAAAACCTATCCAAACTTGGATGTTACCACCGATTATCCTACGGGGTGATTTCTACAACGGAATCGTTCTTTTACACGTAAGTTCAATTTTAAATTTAATATATGCAACCACATATACACATTATCATAATTTATGTTAAATTACTTCCAATTTTGGGACACTTTGTATAATTATATTTAAAAAAAATTATATTGCTTGCTCCTAATCATAAAAATTATTATTTTTTCCAAAATATAATTAAAAAAAATATATATATATATATACAGAGTGTTTCGATAATTTTTTTTTTAAATATTTTGTTTATCAGTTTAGGAAAATGCGTAGCATTAAACCCAATCCGTACAATAATCCTCTGCTGGGTTTTCGTCCTGGTATCAGCGTTGGGTCTCTTGGGTTTTTATCAAGAAAAAAACCCCATGGGTTTATGGGTCCCTCGTAATTCGCAATTCAAACAAGATTCCGATTGGTTGATGGGAACTCTTGAAACCGCCTACCGCGTACAAACAGCCATCTTTATCGATGATGATGTCCTCACACCCCATGTGATACAGAAACTATACGATGTGGACACACGTATACGGGGTGTTGTTAGTAAAATGGGCTACACGTACGATGATGTGTGTTTTAAAGTGCCGGAAATTGATTCTAGTTTAATGATGTTACTACAACCCCCGAAACGGAAATCAAAAAATTCCAAACAAAACACTACAGGGAATAATGTGATACGAAGTGGCGCAAATGCAGATCAAAAAGAAGATGATGATGATTTGGAAGAGTTTGATCCTTCAGTGCATTTTGATCAATACACTTATTGTAATCTTGTTGAATCGATGGATATTGTTTGTTATGGGCAAAGTATTCTGGATTTGTGGCAACATAATGAGCGGAAAATTAAGAAATTAACCAAGGAAAGTATTGTAGAAAAGATTAATGCTATGAAGGAAGAGTAAGTTTGGTTATTTATTGCATTTGTTTTTGTATGGGTTATTGTTTTGTGTGTTGTTTATTGGTTTTAGTCCAATAATGGGGAACTTAAAAAATTACGAGTCATTGTTGGGACAAATCCAACGCAACCAATCAGGACATATTATTAGTGCGCGTGCGCTGCGGTCATCTTGGATGACGCATCTAAACTTCACCGCTGTCAACATGAACGACGTTGGCAATTATGCTGGCACTACAGAATGGGTAATTAACAAACAACTGATTGATAATTAATAGTTAATTACGCAGTAATCAACTGTTAACTACGCTCAAATTATTTATTAGTAATTATAGCGTATAAATTACAATAAATTACTAAACTAAACTAAATATTATTTAGTTGTACTTTTTAATTAAGTAATTAATTAATTTCAGGGCTCCGCAGAATGTTTAGACTGGGAGTTATCATATTTAAATGTATTACATGATGTTAAACAAGAATTGCAAAACGAAGATACAAATCTTAGAATAACCTTCGGTGCAGCTAGAAGGTAGGCAACTGAACATACATCGATTGTTGATTTTTTTTTAAATTTCATGATTTTTTTTTAGTTTCGGGGATATTAGTGGAGAATCAATGTTTCAAGGCATTGAAATCTTATTCGTCGGTGGTGTTATCATGCTGGTATACGTCCAATTCGTTATTTCGAAATATAACTGGGTAGAAGTACGGGCTGTCCTCGGTGGATTAGGATTACTCTCCGTTGCAATGGCGTTAATCGCTAGTTGTGGTCTTTGTTCGTTGTTTAGTGTGCCATTTGGTCCAGTGCACACATCCCTACCGTTTTTATTGATGGGTCTTGGTGTTGATGACATGTTTGTTATCATCGCATGTTGGGATCAACTCACAGCCGAAGACAAGAAGCAGCCATTACATGAACGTGTCGCGATTATGTTGCAACATGCCGGCGTGTCAATCACTGTTACAACCGCGACTGATGTGCTTGCTTTTGTTGTTGGTTCCACAACAGTTTTACCTTCTTTACAGTCGTATTGTTTGTACACCGCCGTTGGAGTTTTGCTCACTTTCATATTCGTTGTAACGTTCTTCATTGCTTGTTTCACAATTGATCAGAAACGATTAGAAAATAGTTACAATGGGATTTTTCCGTGGATCAAACACGAAAATTACAAACCTAATAAGTTTAGTCAGGCGGGAACGTCACACTGGGTGTTTAAAACAGTTTATTCCAAAGTTATTTTGACATGGCCGGGGAAATTACTTGTAGTGTTGATTACTTTGGTTTGTTTAGGGTTTAGCATTGAAGGGTGTTTGAGGTTAGAGCAAAAGTTTGATCCGACGTGGTTTATACCCGACCACACGTATTTAGGCGAATTTTTGAAAGATAAAGCGGTGTATTATCCGAATTACGGCTTTGAAGCTGGCACTTATATTGGCGCTGTGAATTATACTCATGAATTAGGGAATTTGAAGGAAATGGCGAAGGAGTTAAATAATTGCACGGATATTATTACTAACACAGTGATTTGGGTTAAACCATTTAGAGATTATGTACTTAAAATGGATAATATAGGTTAGTACATAACCTATATATAACCTTAAAATTTAGACTAAACCCTAACTCGTAATTTACAGATATCTATGAAGAGCAATTAACAGATGACCAGTTCAATAACTTACTGTCAAAGTTTTTATTTAGTCCTAAGGGTGCACGGTTTCAAGCTAATTTTAAGTTTGAACAGCCCTTAAAGTGTGGCCAACCTGCATCTAAGATACAGGTTAGTACATAACCACAAATTGTGACTTTGGGAGAATGTAGAAATTGTAGTAAGAATTTGAATGTTTATAGATGTCAAGTTTTGAGTATGTTTTCAAACCTTTCGCTGGCCCACATGAACATGTCCCTGCAATGCGTCGTGTGATGCTCATTTCGAAGAGTGGTAACCTTACAACTGGTGATCGTTTCTCCACATCATGGTCGAAGATATTCGCCACATGGATCACCGATGAAATCATCGACGAAGAAGTGATCCGCAATATTCAACTTGCACTGATCGCGGTGATGGTGTGCACGTCATTGCTGATCGCGAATGTACAAATCTGTTTCTGGGTCTTTGTAATGATCATTTTATCAATGGTGAACGTGTGTGGGTTTATGCAACGTTGGGGTATTACAATTGATATTGTTTCTTGCGTGGCTTTACAACTCGCGATTGGACTTTGCGTTGATTACGCCACACATATCGGGCATAAATTCTTAACTGTGGACGGGGTTGACAGACAAGACAGAGTATTAAAAACAGTGACATCTATCGGGTCTGCAGTGTTGTTCGGTGGGTGCTCTACGTTGATTGGTGTTACAATGTTAGGATTTTCAGATTCGTATAACTTTCGAACGTTTTTTAAAGTGAGTGTTTTTTCGTTATTTTTAAGGTTATGTATTATCGTGGTTTATTTGTTGCAGATCTTTCTATTGGTTATTTTGTTTGGTTTATTCCATGGCGTGGTCTTACTGCCTGTGATATTAAGTTGGGTGGGACCTAAGCCTTACAATGCTCACAAAATGGCCGCCGGTGCGAGTGACCGCACTGTAGATTCAAGCGATGCAATTGAAGAGCATGAAGTTCATGCGATTAATATGTAAATAATAAACTTACAGGAGTAATTTAATTAAATTATTTTATAACTTATTGGGTTTTATTTGTTTTATTCCCGAATAAAGTCGCCCGTACCAAACGTTAATGTAGGGAACCAACATAACCTTATATTTGTTTAATTATTATTTTAGCAAAGTTTAAGTTAATTTATTAATAACAAATGTTCCAACTTTTGTGATTTATTTTAAAAATACCCATTTTACATTTACCTGTTAAGCATTCGCTAATTGCACTTTTGTTTCAACTTTAGTCTTCGGTGTGCTTGTCAACACTTTGTCAATCAAACCAAACTCTAACGCTTCAACTGGACTCATAAATTTATCTCTCTCCATATTAGCTTCAATTTTAGTTAACTCTAGCCCAGTGTGTTTGACATAAATTTGATTTATTTGTTTTTTCAGTTTCAAAATTTCCTCTGCTTGAATTTGAATATCAGTCGCTTGACCCTGTAACAAATTAACTTTAATTTCTATCTCAATTTTTAAGTAATTACAACTTACTGAAGCCCCACCAGATGGTTGATGTATCATAATTCTTGCATTTGGTAATGAATATCTCATTCCTGGTGATCCTGCAGCTAAAAGTAAAGAACCCATGCTACATGCTTGACCCACACACCAAGTAGCAACTGGTGATTGTATATACTGCATTGTATCGTAAATTGCTAAACCAGAAGTTACTGATCCTCCAGGACTGTTAATGTACATGTGAATTGGTTTATGTGCGGACTCCGATTGAAGAAATAGTAATTGTGCTATAATTACTGAACTCAAACCATCATGTATTGGCCCCATTAAGCAAACGATTCGTTCTTTAAGTAAACGTGAATAAATGTCATAAGAACGTTCACCCCGGCCGGTTTGTTCCACTACAATTGGAATGTATCCAAAGTTTCGAGCATTCTGAATTTGAAGAACTGGTTGAATCTGTTTTTTAATAATAAAAAAAACGATTATTGAGACCACATTGTAAATTATGCTTGTAATAATATACCTTTTGGAATAAATTTGATATATTACGAAAACTTGGTAGTATTTTATTCATTTTTGCTTTCAGATTGTAGAAGTTTTAGGTTTTAGGAAGATTTGTTTTGATTTATTAGGGTTAAGTGTATGATTAGTTGCATAATGTTGTAAATTACAAGTGACCTCTCTCGAGTTTTTTAATAAACTATTAAATAAAGTTCTCTAAAGTTTTTCGTTCACGTTTCATCACACGCAGACTAAACAATTTCACTAAATAGACAAACATTAGCTACATTTGTAAGTACGGTTCGTAGTAATTAATTACAAATCAATATAAAAAGACAATAACCTATTTTGAATTAAGAAAAAGTTAAAAAGGGAGTGGTTCCGGCCGGGATCGAACCGGCGACCTTCTGCGTGTAAAGCAGACGTGATAACCACTACACTACGGAACCTACTACGTGCATTTGTAGATATATATACACAGTTAAAGAACATTACTATACTAATTGGTAAGAGTAACATGTATAATATAGTCCAATTTTTATAAGGACTAAGTAATATTTTCTGCTAAAACAAAAAAAAAAGATTAAATACATATATTTATAATTATTACAAACTAATAGTCAATATATAATAAAGAAAACAAAATAAAATAGAGATATATATGTTATCACGCCGTAATTGTCAAAAGTGTTAATAAATGTCAATAAAACTCAAACTCAATCCCACAACAATGCTCTAACACCAACAACTGCTACCAGATTTTTTAGCGTGGAAGAAATACATGTATTCCTGAAACAAACAAAATTAAATTAAAAACAAAGAAAATCAATTCAAATAAATATCTACCAATAAGAAAGCAACACCAATGATAATCCCTTTGTATTTGGGATCATCTCGACGACTTGGAAACGTGATCGAAATGTTATACTCGTTTTGGACTTGATCCCATTGATGATTAATACTTCCAAGTTGAGTTAAACCATCATTTGAGTAAATCTACACAAAAACAACATTTTAATTTAAAAAATATAAAAAACTTAAGGTTATGCGCATGTAGCAGTGAAGAATACGCGCAGCTTAGGGTCGTACAATAAAAAAAATTTAATACATACACCAAAATGTGCTTCTTTAACACCACCCATAAATGAAGAAGGTCCTTCAACACGATAAACAATCGAGTTATGATCGTTGTACAACTCAAACAAAGCGGAAGTCATCGAAAACTTTTGTTTGATACGACCAATCGATTGGTTTGGCATTGAAACTTCCATATCCTAAGAAAAAACACACAAATATTAACTAATGTAACGTCAAACTTTAATCATAACCTTAAAAACTGCATTCAATGTGTTGCAACGTAATATACTGTAACTTTAGCGTATGTCAAGTTGCATACCTAATGAAAACTTACTTGCATCTTACACCAGATCGAACAACAACCAAAAGTACTATTTCTGGTCAAATACAAAGCCTCCTGGTGCGTGTGATCGTACAAAGTCATTTGAAAACCTCGATTTGAACCACACAACATTCTTTGAGTCTCTGACGAGATTTCCATGGCGTAGTACAACATTTCACCATTAGGGATCAGAATTCTGTAGCGGTTTTCGGAACGTACGTTTGACATCACTGCAATAAAGACAAAATAAACGATTTTGTTGTTGAGAATTGAGGTTTAAGACAAAAAACTTACATTCACTAAGTTCAACTGTTTGTTGAATGTAAATTTGTTCAATTCCACGTAGAAAATCAATACCGTCATGAGCCATCACTTGCATATTGTTTGTACTTTGCCAATCGATGGTAGAAATTGGGATTTGACGCCTTGTGCCAGGAAATGCTACAATAAATATTACAGAAAATATTAAAAGTTCAAGGTCAAACTTGAATGCAACTAAAATACTAATTAAGGTTATGGTACCTCTATCAACACTGTCATCAAGCCGTTGAAGACTATCGCCATCTTGTGAGTTGTTTGTGGTTACAAACCGACTTGTAGGTTGTTGATTCACCACAGAAAAATCATCAGCGGGATCGTTGAAGACCGGCGATTGTAATTCTAAATATTCTAACATGTTAATATATTTATTTGGCTTAATTTTATTAACTTTAGATAACAAATTACTTACCAGTGGTGTGGTCTTCAACTGAATCACAATCATGTGTTTTGAACATGGCTAACTGCGATTTTTGTTTTGTCAGTTTTGCGTTATACTTTTGTTTCGTGTTTGTTTACGTTTAACGTTTTGTTTTAGTTTGATGCATTAGAGTGTTCACAACCCACGACAAGCACACAATCGATCGATATTTTGCGGTAATGTGCAGTATTTGAATAATAAAATGACGTGAATCGTGTTTTGTTCTAGGTGAAATGTTGTAAGTATTTTAAAATGTTGCAAGCGATTTGTGAGGTACAACAATAAGGTACTAATACTCGTTTGTAATGCGCGTAATCTCAATCAAAAAACAGTGTTCTAACGTGTTATCTTTGACAAATGATAAGATTATCTTTTTATTGAACGTGTTGATCAGATAATGCATGTTGTGACTGCATGAGTTATGTATTTTTTTGTTTAGTGAACAACGAAGTATAAAGGATCGATTGAGTTTCAGATTAAAAAAATAGGAAGATCGAGTGTGATACTGTAAGATAAAATAAGTACTTACTTAATTCAAAATTTAGTTTTTGGTTTATCTATGATTAGATCACAAAAAAGTGCGGAACGAAATGAAAACGATGAAAACAAAACAGAGAAATAACTATAGGCAACCCAAACCTCTAATATTATAAGACCAAGTGAAGTGACAAGTGACGTGCAACTAGTTCGTGTAACTTCGTGTGTTGCAGTTGCATATGTCACACTTGCTCACAATGTTATCTAAAAATATAATTTTGATACCAAAATACATAAATTAATATAAAACTAAAAGGAAATAATAAAAATACTTTGTTTTTATTACATTACAATAGTTACAAAGTTAAAAACTTTACAATAAAAGAATTACACGTTGTTTAAATAACCTTTTCATACAGATTCCTGTACAACTGTACATAATACATTCCTAACCTCTCATAAATTGTTTCAGTGCAAGTTAGCATAAATTGTATAAAGATTAGATAAGGCAATTGCTTTGTTTTGCGTTGTAATTCACTATTTCAAGTATGTATTAATAAAATATGTAAACTGTATATTTCATTATATCATAACTTCAATTAACTTTTTTTAATCGATTATAACTGAAAAGTTATCCACTAAAAGCAACAAAATTACAGATTCACTAAACATAACCTATAAGCAAAGTGTAAATTAAGTTAAACTTAATTAATGACTGTTAACGTGTATTAAATAACAAACAAAAATTAAACCTATTAGAATATATCACAATACGTTGATTCTAAAGTCATTGACAGTTGACGTTTAAAACGTCAAACAAAACAATCGAAGTGAATCGAAACAACAAACATTAAATGCAAGTTTTGCATGAAACAATTCAATGACTTTACAATAATTAATAAACTACTGGAAGAATTGTCTATTAATACCATCATGCGCCGGCGCTAACGAATAAAACAACAAAAACGCTCGAACGCGATAATTCGAATCTTTCACATTCGCAACGGAACAATTCTCATCGTTAAACTCAATCCACTTCTGCACACCCGGATGATAACAACACGCTGTATAATGTCCCCGGTCCCTATTCCCACTGTGACAAGCAATTCCGCTCAAATTATACCTCGCACTACCAAAACTCAACTCCATGGGAAAGTACGCTTCATTCAAAGACCTCAACACACATTTTTCTTTTATACTGTAAGTATACCGCATGATATTCACCACTAGAACATTCGGGTAATACGTGACACGATGGCTGACATTCATTTCGACCTCACATTTGGAGCAGTACTTCTGTGCCGAAGGATCCCTGCTCGGATAAATCAACTTATCCACTTCATTCTGCACATGTATCGCTCTCTGCTGGTCGTAATCCATGCTCAGAAACACGTTATTATCATACTCATACTTCACAATGCGTGAATTACACCGCGTACAAGTCGTAGTTACTTCTAACTGATAGAAAAACGTGCGTTTCACGAACGAAATTTTACTTTTGAAGTGTTTATGCCAGTCCATCAAGTACGACGTGCAATCCCCGGACGTTTCTAAAGGTTCCGCGAGTTCTTTATGCACCGCATTAGTAAAATTCAAAAAAAACTCGTGGATATCCTCATGCTCGCCGGTAGAATAATCTCTGGATTGTAATTGACAGCACTCGTTATAGTAATTATGCGGACGCACTGCGACGCGGGTTTCGGACCATAATTTTTTCAACAAATCCGCGAACGAATTTGTTAGTCTCCCCAAAGGAAAACTTCGCATTGTGAAAAAATACGCGACCGATGGACAAAATCGTAAACATTGTACTAAAGAATTCATGTAGCATGTATTTTTAATGTTCACCAAACCGGTGATCCCGCCAGTTGAGTAATTTTGTATCAAAGTTGTCAATTCCAGCTCTAACGTGTTTGCAAATGACGGCTTGGTTGACCTATCCGGTATAGGCAACCCTTTAGGCTTCAATCGCACATCATATTTCGGCTCACCCGGTTTAGCTAAATTCCGATCGAACTCAACTTCTTCTTGCTCCAGTTGTTTTCGACGTTGATAACACAACAAACGTTTCTTTTCGTGTGTTGTGATATCTTTAAAAACGTAATCCAGATAACTCACATCTTGACCTTGACTTTTATCGTCAAAATCTTTACGTACCAATCGCCTGCGTTCCTCCAATTCTAACCTATAAGACTCAAGTTGTGAGATTTCCTTTGAAATATCCGCAAGTATAACTTGCGCTTCGTTCATTGTCAAAGCACCGGTTATTAATTTTCGTTTAGTATCCATGCGTTTGTTCGTGAACTTTAAAATTTTCGCCTCGATTTGTACTTGTACCTCACAGATTGTGAGCAATCGCTGTGCTACATTCTGTATCATCACATCACCTTTATCACTTACAGGAGCTTGTAATTCTTCGATAACTTCTTCTGTGTTTGTGTACGATGGATAAGTCACTTCATCCTGTATTGGAATTGGGTATTCTTCAGTTAAACCAATCTGATTATTATTAACAGGTGATTCTAACATTTGAACATCAGGATATTCAATGTCATCTTTCATTAAATCATCAAATTGATTAAATAACTGATTAAAAATGCACCCGGGATTAGTTAATAACGTTGGGTAATTATCAGCCATTCCACGAACACCTCCATCGAGGATTAAAGGAAGTGTTTGGTACCTTTGTTCAGGATCCCACTCAACCAAAATTGTTCGTAAATCATGCAACTTTGTGGTTTGGTATGATATTTTGTTGGTGTCTAAATCCGTTAAAACAATATAATCAAAATCATGTCTTGTTTTAAATATATCTGATGTTATTGGCGCCAATTTTTGTTGGAGCGTATTTGTTGACAAGCCTTTTCTTATTATTTCATCAGGCATACAAACAATGTTTTGAAATTTTAAAGCACATTGATCAAATTCTTGAGTAGAACGAGCATCCATTATAAGTAATTTTATACTTTTATCATTCATTAATGTGTATAACTGATGAGGAGTAATATAAACATCTACAAAACAATTTTATATAAAAATTCGCAAAACAATGCAAACTTCAAATAAGTATTACTAACCATTATCATTAACAACACTTGATTTATTAACTTTTTCAACATTATTTCCTTGATTCCCACTTAATCCAGACTTAATATCTTCACCTGCATCATTTGATGCATTTAACATATCATATCGCAAGGTAAGTGACTTTAAAACATCTAACTTAACTTGTTCGACTTTGTTAAGTGTTGATGCAAATCTGGATGAAAAAAATCGATCATCCTGCACCTGAACACGTATTGTATTAATAAGATTAATATAACGCATCGCAAGAATATAAATCTTCTCCTCGTCCACTGGTAGTTCCAAATTAGTATCAAAAACATTTTGTGCAAGTTTTTCTGAAGCCCTACATAACCTACAAAAACAAATATCACAATTATTGTTTATAAAATTCTATTAATAAATACAACAGATATGTAATTATATAATTTAGACTATATTACAACTTACAATGCTAATTTCTTTCCGTAAGATTGATTTGTTACCAGTTTTTTGAGCTCTGGTAAATTTTTCGCCAAATACAACGGGCGCGTAGGTTTCAACATTTTTCCACATTAATTTAGCACACTACGTTGTACAAAACGTTGTATAGTGTAGTCTGATAATAGATAAAATTATTTGTTGTGTTAACGTCGTAGAATCGTTTATATTTGTTTAGTAAATTAAAGTTTTGTGGAGTAAATGTAAAGGCGAAAGTGAAGTCAACAAGAACTGATGATGACAGGCGATTTATAAGCTACAATTAATTTAATTTACAGAGTAGACATGTTTTACTAGTATAAGGTAGAGAATTATAAAATTTAATAGATGTTAACGTTTTATTTGATTGTTTACTGGGCAAGGATTAATTGTTTGGAGTTAAAAAAGTTTAATGTATAAAAGGCGTTAGGCATGTGATGTTTTTTTTATAGAATTGTAGAGAAATGATGTAGCTAGCGCCATCTGAGAGGCATTACAGAAACTTTTATCAAATTAGTGGCAATCTCTGGTGGCAATCTGTAATATTCCGAATAAGACAACGGAATTAAACAGCAATTGTTCAAATTAAAATAATAAATATAAACAATTTGTGTATGATTGTGTAGAATCATGAAGAATTCTAGGAAAAACCAAAGTTTAACGACGTTGAGGTTATCATCTAAGATATTTTTTTAAATGTTGACAGTTAGTGAGCATTTATGCACACATCTGTTGATAAAAATCATTTAAGTCAAAGTTCAAACAATATAAACAAAACCATATATTGTTTATCACTGATAAGCAATTTACAGTTTCAATTTATTAACTTTGTAATGAAGATTAACCCTTCAACAACCAATAATTAAATAAACGTTGTTTGTGTAACACCTTCGACTCTGTTTTTGATTAATTAACGTTTATTTATTTTAAAATCACTAAATCTTGTTTGTTGCTTCCCTTTTTGAGTATTAAATAGTATTAAAGTAGAGTTTTTTAGTTTTGTTTCATTTAGTTTGGAGGTTAAGGTTAAACTGATTTTGTAAATTTGTGAATATTACAGGAAACTGTTATCGACGATAAGAAAAACAAAACTTGTTGTGGTTTGTTTGGGTGTGGTGTGGATTTGAATCACATTCTACAAAAATAAGAACTCAAAACTACAATGGGGTTTAAAAGATTTCTAAATTTCTTGAGTAAATTTGTTATTATTGGCATTGTCGTTCTATATATTACAACATTATCAAATGCTGGTAATATTCATCAAAATCAAGAAACTAAATTAGAAATTGGTGAGAATGTTGTACCGAAAAATGGCTTGGAAAAATTGATAAGAAGTAAAAGACATTTTGGTGTTCATTATGAAGAAGCCATCAGAAAACATTGGCAAAATGCGCTGGGCGTACCGGATCCGGAGCTAACGAAATTAAATGAAAGAATCGACCAATTAAATACTAAAGTATTTAATTTGAATACTGAAAAAGATAATATACAATATCAATTAACAAAAGCAAATAAAAATGTAGCAAGTTCTAATTTAAAGATTACAAGTTTAAAGGCTGATTTATTAAAGAAAACTGAAGAAAATGATCAAGTTAAAACTAAACTAGAAACAGTAACAAAGGAAAATGAAGAATTAAAACATAAAATTGATAATATGAACACGATCCAAGATGAAATTGATGCAATAAAAAATAATCTAATGAAGAATACACAAGCTGAAATGGATAAGATTGATTATGATATGGAGGAAGTGAAGAACAAATTAAATAAAACTATCCTTGATGAAGCGAATTTACGCAACGAGGTTAATGGTTTAAAAGTTACATTTTTCCAAACGATGGTAGAAGTTAACAAAATGAACGAAGCCGATGAGAAGTTGAAGAAACAATTGATTGATGGTGAAGATTTAGATCGAAATGCAACAACTGTGGAAATAAATAATTTGAAAGCAAAATTAGACGAAGCTAACTTTGAGTTAGCAACAAATAAAAAAGTCATTGGATTATTAGATGCCAAAATTTTTGAAATTGCTAATGAGAAAATTGAGTTAAAAGACGAATTAGAACAACTAAAAGAACAAAAATTAAAACTGAAATATATTATTGATAAGTATCATGATTCAGATACTGAAAAATTTATTAACTTGGTAATTGAAAATAGGAATGAAGATAAAGATTCATCGAGTTTGTATAAAGATGTCGTCGCAATATTAATAAGTTGTCATTATGATAAGAGTGAAAAGAATGAAAAGAGTGAAAAGTAGGCAATTTTATACGACTTCTGGTGAGTTACTGTTTGAATTTGTTGTCTTCAAATAAACTAATATTTTTACACAATTTTAATTGTAAATTATATTTCGCCCGTACTCGTGCGCCAAGATTTTGTTTTCCTTTCATTCACATAGCGTGTATGCAGTTGCCTACAGTACGATCCTTCGCTACGCGTGTCCTTCACTACTACACGCGCAAGTGACGCGCAATTCTGCGTGAACATGTACACTAGTCGATGTGCATTAGTAGTAGTGCGCTACCACTTCGTACTGCTTCGTACATCATCGTATCAGACGTGTATGTAGTTGCCTACGCCAGTAGTGCGCAAAGTATGAGTTGGATGAGTTGGTAAGAGTTTATAAATATTTATAATATCTGGAAAGTCCAGAAAGATATCTTCGTGTCAGGTCAAATATATAAATATCTCTGGTTATTTTGAAGATAATCGCGACTACTCCCGGTTTTCCCCAATGTCATACTATATGACTAAAACAACATTCAATTAACCGTCTCCTGATCCAGCTTGACCACAAAATGACGCTTGTGGTTTTTTTTTTCAATTTATTACAATTGATTGCACTAACTAGTTTGTAGTCTTAATTATTAACCTAATAATAATTAACCTAAAAACTAAAAAATTGTGTATTAGTTGTAATAAACAATAACACATTCAATAATTACACATAATAATTAATCAACATTTAGTTCAAAGTTCAATACATTATCACTTTGAATTAAATTTGCAGTTTTAACTTATTACTTTGTGAAGTTATTATTAACACATCAACCAAACCACCAACAACATTCTGAACTTTCTGCAGCACATTTCGTCCTGATTGTTAAGGTAAAATCACTAATACATTTCTGCTTTTTTTTCTATTTTTTAAGGTTAATGTTAAATATAAGTTAAAGTTAAAATGATTTTCTACTATTACAGGAAACTGTTTTACCGACACAAAGGAAAAACTTGTTGTGGTAACACAAAAATGCAGTTTAAAAGTGTTGTAAATTTTTTAAGTAAATTAATTATTATTAGTATTGTTATTGGTAATATTATACCATTAACAATTGCTGGTAGGATTTATCCAAAGCAAGAAACTAAATTAGAAACTGGTGATAGTTTAGTACCAAAAAATGGATTGGAAATCTTGACCAGAGTTAAAAGACAATATGCAAAACTTCATAATGGACTTAATACTTGTTATGTGGATGACAAAGCATATAAATACCTGCTATCACGTGCTGTAAAACCGCAGAATAAAACTGAATTGAAAAGTTTAAAAGAAACAATTGACCAATTAAATATTAAAGTGAAAAATTTAAACGACGAAAAGCAAAATTTAACAACACAATTAACAAATGTAAATAAAAACGCAACAAGTATTAGTTTAAATATTAATAACTTGCAAGACAAGTTATCCAAGATAACTAACGAAAATGATCAACTTAAAACTGAACTGAAAACAATGAAAGAAACAAACAACCTGATTAATTCAGAAAAGAGTAAAATGCTTAACAATAAAAATGATGAATTAAATGATGTGAATGTCAAAATCCAAAATGTGCAAAACCAATTAGATAATGCTAATGCAATGATCAAGAACCACGAAGCAGAAAAATTACAGAAACTAGAAAATAATAATTTAAAACAAAATGTGGAAAAACTAATGAAAGAAATTAAACATTTGAGAGAGACGATAGATAAACTAAATAGACAACTGACTGAAAATGAAAGTAATAAAAAGAGTCATACATCAGAAGTAATTCTTAATATTATCAATGAATCAACTAAAGAATTAAACGGCAAGAAAGAAGAGTATATGAAACAATTGAAAGCAAAAGAAACAGAATTAGAAAAAGCAAGGTTAGAATTGAAAAGAAAAGATAAGGAGATTAAAGATTTGGAAGATAAACTTATTGTGATTAATGTGGAGAAACTTGACTTGGATATGCAATTACAAGATATGAAACAAGAAAAAGAACAATTAGAATTTATAATTGATAAGTTTCAGAGTTTAGATACGAAAAAATTCATTAAAACTATTGTCGACGCATATACAGCCGAATCTAGATATGTTTCTAAGTTAAATAAACAGATCGTTGATATATTAGGCAATATTGAAATGCAAGTTGAATTTCCTTAAAATTATATTCTAATTATGTTAAATTAATCAAAGTTAATATCAGAACTTGTTGTTTAAGAATAAAAATACTTACAGTCTTTTATTTATCATGAAAACCATGAATTGTAAGCCAAATTTCTATATGAAAAAACAGATAATTGAAAAACCTGAAACTTGTTGATTTTTTCAACTGTTCAACACACTGCACTTTAGTTCAATTTGACAGCTGTCATAAGCTGACAACATAATTTGACAACTGTAATACGCATGCGCGATATCATGTATACTTTGTTGCCTACTTTTCAAATAAAAACAAATGAAAAGTTGAAGCGTAGTGTTAGAAAAAATGTTATACTGTGTTATACAAAAACACAATTTAATTAATATTTTATTTCAAAGTATTTTAATCTAATAAATAATCATTTGTCATCGTGATTAACAAAATCCCAAAGAGAATTTAATGTAAATTATCTTTGTAAATACAAACAAGGTAATTAAATCAAAAACATATAAACATAATAAATATTACAAAATTCACAGCTTTTTAAAAAATCCTAACAAAGTGGGTTGATTTTTAGGCATTACTTTTCGTTTAACCTTCCCTAACTTTTGAACATTTTGGATTTCTTTTAACCTCGGCTTAATTTTATCAATTTGACTTGTTATAATAGGAGACTCGGGCATTTCATATTTAATATCAGATAAACAAATAATTTCATCAACATTATCACTCACATCTTTCTTCTCAGGTGTTTTCTTCACTAACTCTAGATCTCTATTAGTTTTAAACAAATCATGTGAATCATTTGAAGCCTCCGAATCAATATCAACCCCACAATCTTTAAACACTTGTTTCATATCGGAACTGTCATTATTTCTATCTGAGTCATTTTTTTGTGATAACACAATATTCTCTTTAGGAATGTCATGTCCATTTTGTGTTAGTACCTGAGTTTTATCATCAGCATCAACGTGAGTATCATCAGAATTGATTTTAGTATTAAAAAACCGACTTTGTACTTCTTCATTCTTACCAGTATCATCATCGTTTGATTTGAACTTTAAAAACTTACATTTAATCCGCTTCCTTGGCGGTTCAACACATTTTACTTCCTCCACTTCCTTTGTCTTAACATTAAGTTGTGGACTCATGTTTTTATAATAATCCACCATATCTTCATCTTCTTGACAATCACTTTGCTTTAAATCACCCGAACTACTCCGTCTAGACTTACCTGATTGTCGTGATGATTTTCGTTTATAAACCCCGTCGGTTTTAAACCCAATCACAGGACTTTCAGGTGTAACTTTTGTTTTAACCTGCTCAACACCGTAATACAAATAAGACAACATATGTGGATGATAATCATCAAAATGTTGCTTTTTATTGTCAATATTCCCCAACGCCAATTGCAAATGATCTAACTCTACAGACGTAAACCTATTCAAAAAATTATTATAATCGTCCTTGGAAACATCGTCCTTTAACGCACATAAAGGAACCCGCCTTTTTTGTCTTGTATCAAACACAATCTGATACTCAAAAGCCAAAACCGCATTTACAAACCCTTCAATATATTCCTCATCAACCACCACTGAGTTTAACTTTAAATAACTTGGTACTTTTTTTAAAAACTGACGAATATTTGTATTCTCCGTCATTGTCATGAATTTCCAAGCTTTAATTAATCCGACACCCGGTAAATTTTTTAAATAATCACACCCTGATAATATAGCAGCAAACAATAATTTTTGTGGACTAAAACTACCTTTCAGACGTTTATTTGCTTGTAAACACAGCTCAAGAAAGTCTGCGTCAAACAAATCACCATGTCCTGAAGGCGCCATTTTTAGGAACACTTTTTGAGCACCAAATACTATAAGGTCAGAGTCTTCTGAGATAATAAAATCAACTAAACCTTGCTTTTCAAGATAAACTAATTGAGCATCAGCTTCATACGGAGCTACAACACTTTCAATCCCAATTTTTCTAGCTGCTTTCATTAAATTGGAAGCCATTTCATGTGTTATATTAATACTTTGTACCATTTGCATGTAAGCCTCATTCATTCGACCAGCTGCAATGAGATCATCTGCTTGTTTCTTAGCTTTTTGTCTTGTTTCTCTTCGGTTTTTTTCAACAACTTTGAAAGGCATTCGACCGCCATCGAATACTAAAACTGGTGTTATGGAATGGTCTTGAAGTAATTTGATGTTCTTAAGGCAATAATCAACGTATCTAAACAGAAAACAATTGATAAACATTAATAAAAATAGTTATCGATTGTTTTTGTTTTATTGAGGTAAAAAATAATACTACTAACTTTGTGGTTGGTTTATTGAGGAATAAATCACCGGCACAGCAGAATACACCTTTGTGGAGCCAGGAATAAGCGTCAATTGCCGCTTTCTTTCCGCGAAATTTACTTAAATGCGTTGGTTTTATCGCACTAACATTTTCGTCACTGTTTTTTAAAAACTGAAGCAGGCCTTGGATTCCCATTATGGTTGTGAAAGAAACTTTGTTTTATAGCATAGTAACTAGACAATTTTGATTGTTTTAATTGATTTTATACAGAAACTAATAATATGCGGTTTATTCATTGATTTGTTTGGTTTTTAGGTGAAAGACAGGTTACATTAAAGGGACTTCTTTGATCAAATGGTTGAGACAGGTTGGGAAAGAGAATAATTTGCTAAATTCGCGGGTATAATTTATACATGTATACCAACTTTATGTATTTGAAGTTAGTAACATTACTAGATTTTAGTAACTAGAATCAAAAAAATTTAAATTAATTTTACAAATAATGCATGTAAATCCTTTTATTATGCATTTATTGATTAAAATTAATTAATATTAAGCATAATATTGTTTTGTTTTTAATTATTAAACGTTAAAAAACGTCATTAGTAATATTTATTCTTATTAAAGCAGTTGGTAATGATTTCATTTCGTGTGTTTTCGCTAATAATCGTTGGTATGTTTAGACTTGCGCATTAAGGCGCAGCGCGCAGCTTGTGCGGTGCTGCGTCAAATCAGTCGAATGAGAATCAGTCCAAAATCAGCCATAATAGCGCTGCGCGATTTCAATTTTTATTCATAACTCCTGCGTTGTTTCCGTAGCTGTTGTTTTCCTCATCCACACATTTAGTTCACAGCCGCCTGACGATGCCTGTGCGTAGAGCCGCTCACGCTGGCAGTTGGTACACCGATTCGGGTGAGTCTTAAACACCGATCAGCTGATCATTATACACTTCAACAAAATTAGTTGTCTGGCGCATGTCATTGACCCACGACGAGCGCACAAAGAAGTCGCTTGTCGCTTTGTTGTGCTACGCACGGCGCCCAACCTATCGATTCATATTCCGCCCCCAGTTGCCATTCAATTTTTTGTCAAAATGTCTCGCAGGTCCCGAACTCTCCAGACAGCTCGACTACTGGTTGAATCAAGCCGATCTTATTCACGGCCCAGCAAGAGCCATCATCGCTCCGTAATTATTTTTTTTAAATACTCAATAAAAAATCATCAAAAAAAAGTTTTTATAAATCATTTACAGACATGCTGGGTACAAATATTGCGGTGCTTGCGGCGGTCACGCTTACAGACAGATCAGTCCAATCGTCGTGCGGCGCATTTTTATCTTAGGACCATCACATCATGTGAGACTGTCAGGCTGTGCCTTATCAAGTGCACAAAAATATCGGACACCTTTGTATGATCTTCATATAGACTCCAAAGGTAATTTATGAATCATTTAAGTGATGATTCATTCATTCAAAGAATATGAATGGGATGTGGTATATTGATTTTTGTTTTTGTCTATGGTAGTGAATAGTGACTTGGCTGCTACAGGACAATTTGAGTGGATGGATATGGGTACTGATGAGAATGAACACAGCATTGAGATGCATTTGCCTTATATTGCTAAAGTTATGGAAGAGTAAGTTCAGAAGTTCCTTTGTTTGCTTTGAAAGTATGCAACTCAACATGCATTTATGTGTGTTAGGTACAAGAATCAATTCACAATCATCCCAATTTTGGTTGGCTCATTAAGTCCTGAAAAGGAAGCGTGCTATGGACGAATTCTCGCCAGCTTTTTGGGCGATCCTCAAAACCTCTTTGTGATATCATCCGATTTCTGCCATTGGGGGCAGCGTTTTCGTTACACTTATTACGATCGTTCATATGATAATATTTATCAGTCAATTGAAGGTTTGGATAAGGCTGTAAGTAAAAATATTACATTTTCTATGACACAAGCTGTCAAAAACAAGACTTGTAAATTTTGACAGTTGTCCCAAGTTTGACAGTTTTGACAATTTGGCAGCACTGACTTGTAATTTTTACTTATTCCTATTTTTCTTCAAATAGGGAATGAACATTATCGAAAATTTAAATCCAACCGAGTTCACAAATTACATTAAGAAGTATGGGAATACAATCTGTGGAAGACATCCCATAGGTATACTTTTACAGGTAATTTATGCTTTGATAACAAATAAATGTTGTTTCACTTTCATAAAAACTACTCTGACTGTGTTGAATGTTGAAAATAAGTGTTTAGCACAATTATTATTGTGTTACAGGCTGTTCAGGAACTGCTGCGTAATGACAGCAGCCAAAATGCAAGTCTGAAGTTTTTAAAATACGCACAATCGAGCCAGTGTCGGAACATGAACGACAGCTCGGTGAGTTACGCATCGGCGGCGTTAGTTTTTGAATAACCGCGAAAAATAACCTGAGGCCTTATCTACACACACACGTTTTACATGTGGCCGCCGATCCGCAACTCAATACCGAGCGCCGTAACAACCGACTCCATAACCAAACACAACAAACAACAGCCAAACACCACCAGGGACGGACTTTAAACAAAACCACCAACTAAATGATAAAAAACAATAGCAATATGAATCGATGATGATCGCAGGTGCATTACCGGCTTACCTTAATTTGTTGCCGCCACAACAAATAGCTCAGGTCAAGAAAACGCAAAACATTTAGCTTAGAATTTTTTAAATGTAACATAACCACCAGAAATGCGTTAACGTCAAACATATATTAACATTCAGGTTTCCTACTTGTAACAATGATTGTTAATGATGGACGCCATTGATATCGGTATGCAATTGTAACCTTTGTATCTATGGTTGCCAACACGTAATTTCGTTAACCTATCTTAATAATATTTTGAGGTTATGTTCGTACGCAATTCTATCAATTGGTTAATACGTTACGTTAATTTGCGTTACCTTAATTTCTTGAAATTATGGTTGGCAATTCTAGAAATGTTTGGGTTCAGCTTGCTAGGTTAGGTACGACGATGAGGCGTTAACCGATCAACTGATACAACACTGCCACGCACACCAATTGAATACGTCCTACTGATAACGAGTCCTAGGATTTCCTAGCAAAACACGACTTTTAAGGTTATAAAGTCTTAAAACATGGCGTACTAACCTAAAAACTAGGAACTAACGCGGAATGGAGGAGGGAGCACATGCAAATATATAAAAACGAATAACTTCTGACCTCATACCAAAATAGCAATTCGACGATAAATTTAAAGAAAAAAAATGAAGCATAGATATATTATATACATAGTGATATGTTTCTATATAATTATATACATCACGAAATAATCGATTGTAAACTGCAGCAGCGTCGTGTCTGCAGACTTTATTATTCACTCTTAGTTCAATTATTTTTTTTTATTAATTTTGTAAATCATGATCTACGCAGCCGTCAAACGCGGATTTGATTCCAAGCCATGGCACTGGTATTTAATTTTAATTTCGATAATACTGGAAAAATTGATAAAAGAAAGTGTCGTGTTTTTCCAGTAATATTGATCTAACTCTTAATCAATAACACTGATCAGTAAAATATTTTTGTAATGTGATTTATCGATCAGCGTAGTTTTACTTACATTGGGCAGTTGGATGCGACTGTTGATTATATTGTAATTAATCATAAAGATGTACTGTACTTGCAATAGCATAACAGACCATGCGCACTGTTAATATGTGTAAGTTGTGGCTTTAGATTTAAGTCTTTGAGTCGTGGGTGCTTGGAATCACTTTAAATGATGTTATTTTTAGGCCAATTTGCATATTTACTTATTTACATTAATTTACATTATTAACAATTATGTTTTGTATACCTATATATATGTACGTGGATGTTATTGATAATTTTTTGATTTTTTTAATTGATACCAATTTATTTGATTATTTTGTGGGCCTTGATTGTTGTAATAAGACTGGAAATACCACCCGGATCGCGCATATCTGTTTCGCATTTTAACTCGATAATAATAGCTGTTGATGATATGACATGACGCATTATTGAATATAAGAAAATACTATATTTATTAATGTGTATTTTAAACGCACATAACCTAAAATTACGTTTTGTTTTAATTAGTTTAAAGTATTTAATGATTTTTAAGTTTTACCGAAACAGGCCTTAAGAGGAAGAAGATTTCAGCTTCAAATCGCATGATAATGGAAGTATTGATGTACAGGAAAATAACGCTCCTGCTAGGCGACCTACTTCTACTTCCACAACCGCAGCAGGTCACACAGCTGGCGCTGCAGCATGTTACAGATAGTTTCACGTACGAGAATCTGTTATGTTCTGAACATTAGGAGATTCCTTCAAGTGTGCAAACGCTGCAAACACTGCAAAGAACACAGAAGCGCACACAGCACAAACACAAAAATTACCACCGTAATTAACGGTTAAGCAGGTTCATTTCACGGCTAGGTTGCTTTTCAATTCTAATTAAACTTATTAGCATCAACATTACATTAAGATATACATTAGTAGGAATAAAAACAACGTAAATGTCTCAATACGGTCCTTCCTTTTCCTTTATTCTGCTTCTGCTTGCTTCTGCTCAATTCCTGCGTTTTACTAACTTTGCTCTTCACCCAATCTTCGTGTTTCAGTCTGTTTCATGTGCATTGGCCTGAAAAATCAATGACACTGTTGCCATTTTCTATAACAAAAAACAATCACCCGAAACTTTTATTTAGACTACAATCTACGTACACAAGTTAACATTATTTAATAAATCTTAATGTTTTATGTTGAATTTTTAGTTATTCAATTATTAACTATGTATTAATCACGTAATATCTAAGTTGTTTTGTTAAAAAAAATCAAATACGACCCTGTGTTGTAAGAAGCGCGACGGACGCCTCCTGGCGGTGCTCTACTAGCGTTGCGGATAAGGAAGTATCAATGCGGCAACACCGTAAGTCGCACAAACAAGAGTTTTGTCTGGTACTGGTAGATGTGGTAGATATAGCAAATCGCGATGTTATAACTATCATCAATATATCGCGAGGAAAACTGTTAAGTGCAAGTTAACAGTCGTGTGTGTATTGCTTGTGTCTTAACTCGGAGGTTTCGATTAAAGAATTCACAAAGAACTACCGTGTTATTTTCTGTGTGGTGTTGATTGGTTGGTTGATGGAAAGGCATAAACATGGCCACGATTGCGGGTCATTATCAGTCTGATGTGCGCGCCAATGAGTGTTGAATGGTTCGTGCATGTCGCATCGCAGTCGTATCATCATGATTTTGTGTCGCCCAGGTATGTATCGTTTATTTATCATCGAATTCCCGAAGATTTTTTATTACACACACCCTTACTAACCTTCATTGACTCACTGACTGTGCTAACTGTCATTTCCAAAACGTTTTGTTTACCCGTGTTCACCACTTACCCTACTTTGATATTTCTGGTGTATAATTACAATTAATGAGTTCGAAAAAGATCCCTGAGTGTCACCAACTGTGTGTTATGGTATTTCTTTTAATACACAATTGATTTTTTTTGATTTAGTGCAATGTTAGTGATTAGTCTTGATTGTTATTTTGTTTTTGTTTTTAGGCTGTGTCTGCGTGTCAGGCGGTAGTCTGGGCGCGCGATGAACCTCTTCAGCTGCCTGTTCCCATGTGCGTTGCAGCAGAGCTGGTGGGGTGCTGGAAGTGAGCAATGCATGACTGAGGAATTTGTGCATAGAATGGGAGTAAACGCGTCGTCCGCGCAAGCGGGGGAGGCTGGGGGCATCCCAGGCCAAGTTAGTTTGACAGAACCTCCGACGCCGATGTATCGGGATATGATGGGGGTGATAGTGCGCGAACGCAAGAAGAAAGCGACGGGTTTTGCCACATTGAAAAAGAAGTTTATCCGCCGACGACGTTCCTCCAAAGCATGCGATCATGGTCGCATGTTGCGTGAATTAGTTTCCGATTGGAGCGCGCAGGATGTTGCGGCTTTATTGGAAGAGTACGAAGCGTTGGCTGCGTTGAAGGATCTCTGCGTGCAAGCGGAGTTGGCTCGTCCACCTGCTGCAACGTTCAAACAGGATTTGTCAGCGTTGTATGACTTTAAGTACTGCACCGATGCCGATTTGGTGTATCGTGGGGCTTGTTTTCCGGTGCATCGTGCGTTGTTATCCGCAAGGTGTCCGTACTTTCGCGATTTGTTAACGGGATGTCCTGGTTATGGGGCTAGAATTTGCTTGGAGCTGCGCACTGCCACGGTTGATGTGCAGTTGTTTTCGGCATTGTTGCGGTATTTGTACACGGGGGATATTTGTCCGCATGATACGAATATTGATATGAATTTGTTGAGGCGATTGCGTGAAGAGTTTGGCACGCCGAATCCGTTGGAGACGGATTTGAGGTATTTATTGGATACGGGGGATTATGCAGATGCGGCGTTAGTGTTTACTTCCGACGGGTCGGATTGTCAGCGGCCCGATTCGGGGAGTTCGGAGTATGGCTTTAGGCCTAAACTGGAACTGCCATGCCATAAGGCTATACTGTCGGCACGTTCGCCGTTCTTCCGGAATTTACTACAGAGAAGATCGCGCAGTGGCGAGGACCATACGGAGAGGGCGTTACACATTCCCACACGGATCGTTTTGGATGAGAGCGTCATACCTAAACGGTAAATCACCATATTTCTATATTTTACGTTTAGAAAACCTAATGTTATATATATTTTTAATGAAAAGGTACGCGCGTGTTCTTCTCCACGCTGTATATTTGGACCAAGTGGACTTGTCGCTGATATCCCGAGGTGTTTGCGGCGGCGGATTGGGCGAAGCTCAAGCTTTAGCTCATACAGGCCGCATCCGACCGTCATCGCTCGAAGAGGCTATGGAGTTGTATCAGATCGGTCGCTTCCTTGAGTTAGATATTCTCGCCCAAGGATGTGAAGATTTGATTCTCGATTTGTTGTCATTGGACACGCTTCCGACCGTTTTGCAATGGGCAAGACAACCTCATGGATCAGCGTGGGTTCATCGACAAGTATGTTTTGTTTTCAAAGTTTTCATTAGTTCCTGATGACTTGGTTGGGTTACGAATATGTTTGATTTTTATTTAGGCACTGCATTATTTGAGAGAAGAGTTTCAACCTGTGGCGCAATCAGCCGTGTTGCATCAATTGGATAAGGTGCATTTGATTGAAGTGTTAAAGAGTCCTTTTCTGCAAGCCAGCGAATTGGAAGTCCTGCACGCTGTTTTGAAATGGGGCGAAAACGAACTAGTCAGACGTATGGAAGATAGAGGTAATTTTTATAAAGTTTTACAATTGATTATTGCAATTCACAATTGTGGTTATGTTGTTCCAGAACCTAATTTATTGAATCACACTGCACACTCAGTGACTCGCAAAGGTGTCAAAAAGCGTGACTTAAGCGATGTAGAATTACGAGAAATCTTATCTGATTTATTACCCTTGGTGCGTATGGATCACGTTCTACCACCGAACAGTGACATTTTAAATCAAGCTATTCGGCGCGGATTGGTCAGTACACCGCCAAGCCACATGATTGGTGGTGATCGTGAAAACATGCGCATTAACGCTTGGATCCGCAGCGGTAAAAACAACGGCCTCTTCGTACAACCGCGTTTATTTATGCCCTACTACGAAGAAGTCAAAGTCCTCGTCGAAGACCACCTTGTCCAAGAAGTCGCTGTAATGCGCGTGCGCCGCATGCGTTATATCCCTGACATTCCCGACACTTTATACATGGTCGAAGAAAAACCACGTCCAATGGGTCCAGCCGGTGTCGACGTCCTCGCTTCAGTCCTACCAGTACCAGACCCTGCCATCATGAACACAATGCTAAAACGCGAGCAGAAACTACGCCAAAGTCCCGGTTGTCAACGCGCATTAAATATGCCGTTGTCCTCACGCCACGAAATCAGCCGACAAATTCGTCTACGAGTCGTGCGCGAGTTTAACCTCCCTGATCCAGTTGCTGATATGTTAGAAAACTGTTTCTGTGTCCCTGAAGCCCACAGCGATAACGAAGCGTTGCCCACGGCGGGAGAATCTCAACAAGCATCGCCCAGTAAGAATTTACTAACCACCAACGGGGTTGTAGGTACGGTCAACTTAAACGTCGTCGGCTTAGGAGGAGTGCGCGCGTCATACGGTAGGAATTTAACCTTTCCACGGCCGAACGCCTATTCACAACGGCATGAATTACCTGCTATTGTACCTGAAGGCGAGTTCCGCTTTGTGAACGAACCGGAAAGCAGTTCGTGCAGTGATGGCCACCTGTCTGACATAATGCCGGATGTTGCAATGGCGACATCTACATTAGGTCAGATTCAACTGCAAGAACAGCAGGAAATGGAATTGGATTTAGGTGATGGCGCGGCGCATCTTCACGGCGGCACAATGAACGTTCCGCAGGATCCGATGCATCATCCTGTTTCTTACAGGCGATACCCACCGATGGGTTATCGGCCCCACCATCGGACTGACCCGCAGACCTATCATCCAATGCCTAGGTTTTTATAGTAAGTCCGTGGAATGGTTCAAATCTTAGTTGTAACGTACAGTAACGTACAGTTAACTATACTATAGTACAGCGGAGCTGTGATTCAGATTTCAAATCCAAATCCCAATTTTTAATGCTACAGCAAATCGAAACAAGCGACAACTTTTTTTAGTATTAGAAAATCATTTCGAATAAATATTTATTGGTTAGGTATAAAGTTTGGTTAGGTAATGTGTGCTTTTTGTAACCTAACCTAATTATAATTTTTAACTTTAAATCATTTTAATCCCAATATGAATCTGATTATTTATTATTTAAGATTACTCAAAATCTATGACTGATTTAATGTTTAATTAATGCATATTAATGTTCGAAACAATAGCACATTTTACCTAACAACTTTATTGTCTGTCTATTGCTAGTCGATACTGATGGTCGATTACTCAATATAATTTGTACATATTTTTGGTATCTATTGTTTCGAAAGTGAAAGAAACTACAAAAACAAACTTCTGTATCCTTGTACCTGTGTGCGTTTGGCTAGATGCTATTACATGTAAATATAAACATACACATAACATATATATTCAATATACATATTAAAATTAGCATGCAAACAGTTTGCGTCGATCGGTTGCGCATACTTAAAGTGTAAGAAGAAAAAAATTCAAATTGTAACAAGAAATTATTGTAAGGATTAAGGATTATTAATTGAAATCGTTCGTACGTTCGTCGATATGAAGATTTGGCAATTTGGCCAAAATAATATTAAGTTAATTAGCGGGCGTGCAATTAATACACGTGGTGAGAGAATGATTGATGATTATATATGAGAAGTACTTAAATAATTCGAAATCATGTGAAATAATCTATTAGCGACGGATTGCCGATGATAAATCTAGCGTTTCACAACGAATCAAAACACACAACAAACACTTGTTGTCGTTTATTTATTTCTGTATTCGAAAATATTTTCAATGTCCGAGACACTTCCAAACCGGATAAACCAAACAAAGGACAAACTTAGCGTTTAAAACAAAAGAAAAATCTGTGCGACGATTGGTTTTCATTTGAACCTTTTGGTCTAAACAATGTAAAACATCATTTTGCGTTTCACGAACTATTTATTGCATATCATTCTCTTGTAACTTTTGTTGTTAAAATATCTGTGATAAGGATTCTTTTTTGCGACGGCCGCAGCGCGTGTTCGCCAATCGATGTTGTTATATTATATGATTAGTTCTTTTTTAATTATGATTTTAATTTCGTGCAGTCACAGATCGCAAATTTTGTGATATATATGATTAAAATATCTATGTTAATATAATCTCAACATTGTTGCAAGTACATACATGTTAGCGTAGGATAATGACTATATGGTTTACTTGGCTTTACAATATGTGAATCCCGATGAAAAGGGCGAGACTTGAGATTATTATGATTTGGATTCTTATCGTTCGTCTTGTATTGAATCATGTATCATGTAATCATGTAAAAGTCTTGTCGGTTAACACGAAACGTTCGTAGGAAGTGGATGGAAAGTAAAAGAGTACGAGTAGATGAATCGATTGTGGCAATGATGCATTCAAATCAGGTGTAGGTTTTCTTTTGTTTTTCGTTTAATGTAAAATGTTTCATCAGGGTATTTTGTTGCAAACTTGTGTAAACTTATCTCTAATCTCTACATGTGATATTAAACAAAAACCGAAGGATGTGTGGATGTGACGACGATTTTTGTTCATGTATGGCGGAGAAATGCACATTGACTACTGTTCGAGCATCTTTTGTTTCTTAGACGAAACGTTTGGCTTGTTTAAGACTTCCGAAGACTTGTATGATTTATGAGTATTTATTTGAGTTTTTTTAATTTTTTGTTATGTAAAATGTAATATTCACGACATAAAGTACAGTAAAATAATTTCCAAACTCTATGTACAAGTGTACATATTAAAATATTCATATATCAAATGATGTTTTATTGTTTTTACCCTTCTAGTGTTTTTAAATGCACTTTAAATTAAGTTCTTATCTTCTTTAACTTATTTTTATATGAAATTTACAAATTTCTCTAGATTCGATGACTGTTGCGCGTATACTTCACTACTACACGCGCAGTTTTGGGTGCACACGTACACAATCACACTAGTCGCTGCGTGTTAGTAGTAGTGCGACATTCGTTTGTGCCTAGCGCCATAGATTAGTAAAGTAATGGCGATAAAAACTTACGAAACCGCGTATCTTGGAATATATTTGTTAAATTTGGATAAATTCAACACCACGACGTCTGTTAAACCATAAATATAGCATTGTTTTATCACATATTTAAATGACTTGCAATTTACTTGCAAAAATTCGTTATCAGTTATCACCATAGGAGAAGCAAACTAAAACATACAAACAATTGAATGTTAACCTAAAAAACACCCAACAATCACTTGAATTCTCATATTTTTTTAATCAACCATAATAAAATATAATCAGAAGTCTTATCATATCAAAAAGTGCTCACAATTGCACACTTAGAATAGATTAAAATGTTTTCAAAGACGCCATAATACCATTTAACAACAAACGGCGTAATATAAAACCGTGCTCACCTACATTTACTGTTGTATACTTACTGACCAGTCACCATCACTTAGTTGTAAAGTTAGATAATCACAAGATTAAAAACAGTAAATTAAAATAAATGCATATAAACAAAACAATCAATGAAATTTACAACTTTGAACGCAACTCAGCTATCTTCGAAGCAGCAGTGCGTTGAAGTTCGGTAAGCTTCATCGCCAATCCCATGTTACCCTGAATTTTTACCTTACCCTGGAAAAAGGCTTTTTGAGGGTTAATTTCCCCTGTGAGTAATTCCACGACGTCTTCGTCTTTGATGATAAACGTAACTTGTGGTTTAGCTGTGAAAAATATAAAAATTTATTTTAAGTGTTCAAATAAAAAAATAATAACTTACTTGCTCCATTGTACTCAATAGTTCCTTTTCCTTTGCTTGCATCAATTACCCAGTATCCTTCAGCGCCGTTCGCTTTCTTTACGCGGAAACCATAAATGCCGCGATGTTTTTCAATCAAATTATCTTGATCCTCTTCCATTGCCTGTTGGAAAATCCTCAAGTACTTAGTAACTTCAAAATCATCCTCATTAGCAACTGCAGCGACGTTTCTGATATTCCTCGCCTTCTCAGGGAAACCATGTCTGTAAACCGCCACGACGACAGCACCACCTAGGCCAATGTTATGTTGTAAAGCGATTTTCGCACCGGGAACTTGTCTAGCGCCAGCTTCGCCTCGTAATTGCCAACAAAGTTCAGAACACTGAGCTAAACCAGTTGCTCCCAAAGGATGACCCTTTGATATTAACCCCCCGCTGGGGTTGACAACATATTTTCCTCCATAAGTATTATCTCCACGGTCGATCATTTGAATAGCTTCACCTGGTCCACACAAACCTAACGCTTCGTAAGTGATCAGTTCATTCGCCGAAAAGCAATCGTGCAACTCAACAACATGTACATCAGTAGGGTTAACATTTGCTTTGCGGAAAGCGCGTTCAGCGGCTAGACTAGTCATGTCAACACCGACAACTTTCATTAAGCTGTTGCCATTGAACGAAGATGGTAAATCAGTTGCCATTTCCATTGCTAGAATTTCAATTGCTTGAGATTCTAAGCCATGCTTTCGGACAAAAGCTTCCGATGCTACTATAGCGGCGGCAGCACCGTCGCTAGTTGGGCAACATTGTAACTTAGTCAAAACACCATGGACTTTTGGTGAGGCCATGATTTGTTCGAGGGTATATTCATCCCTGAATTGCGAGTACGGATTGTTAACGGAATGTTTATGGTTTTTGTAGGCAATTTTACCGAAATGTTCGGGTTTAGCACCGTATTTTTTCATGTATTCTAATCCAGCGTTGCCAAACATTTGAGCAGCGAATGGTGCCGCTGTGATTTCAGTTAATTCACCCATGTAACCAACATGCTTATCTAATGGATTTGTTCTGTCCATAAACTATTATACAAACAAACAAATAGACTAAATTTAGTTAATTTTTTTTTAAGAAACAAAATTGCTGAAGTGTATGTGGTTTAAAAGTTAAATGTATAAAATAGTGAAATAGTGAAAAGTGAAAGTAACTTTTACCTTAGATGAAAGACTTCCTCTCTCCATTTTCTCAAAACCAACAGCCAAGACACACTCATTACCTCCCATCTGAACATAATCTTTAGCAAGGTACAAAGCACTGGCACCAGTTGAACAGTTATTGTTCACATTGATAATTGGAATCCCATGCATTCCTACTTCATAAACACAACGCTGTCCAGATGTGGAGTCACCTAATCACAAATATATATTATTAACCACCACCACAAACTATTTATTCTAACCTTTATTACATTTTTACTAGAATTTTTCAACTTCTTATTCTTTATTTTGTTATTTATTTAGTTGTGCAATGATTCAGCACATTTAGAAATCAATCAAGTGTTAAACTTACCATAAACATATCCACAAACTGCTTTCTCAACTTCAGACATTGGAATACCAGCATCTTTAAGTGCTTTGACGATGGCTTCCTTTGCAAAGTCAGGATAATCAGCATCTTTGCGAGCACCTGGTTTCTCAAACTATAATAAACCAAAACCAAAAATGTAATTACTAAATACTTAATTATGTAAATGTTAAGCAATTAAAATTTATATAGTATATAAATTAAAGTAATGTCTTTTTTACTATTGAAAACTATGTGTACTAAATATTAATTACATAATTTTTAATACTGCTTTAGTTTTTTACTACTTAGTATTCTGTTGCAGTTGATTACCTTGGTCATACCAACACCAATCACAAAAACACGACCCATTTTCGCTGATTTTTTGGATGAAAATTACAAACGATTGTCACTTGTTCTTGCTACGACTCTAGCCGCACAATGTAACACGTCAACGATTGGCGTATTAATAGACTTTGTGATTATAATTTCTGATAATTATTATTGGTGGCAAGCGCGCCGAGGTTTTATCACTTTAGACTTTGTTCTGTCGATTGAATCGACGGCGTGTAAAAAGTCAAGTATCTTGTACGATGGTCCGAGTGAATCGCGGTATGACTGTGGAAAACTTGTTTGTATTCTGCTTAGTTCGTTGATTTGTCGTTGCGTTATTTTATTTTGTCCTTCTACTGCTACAGCCTCCACCACTGAGTAATAAACTGTGTTGAGGTTGATTGAGGTTTTCGTGTATTCTTTAGTAAAAGTAAGTAAAGTTCATTTACTTGTTGCAAAATTTGTTTTCAGTTTAGCGAAAGTTAGTTGGGTTTGGTTGGGTTCACAAAACAAATGCAACACTAATGTAACGCTAACTTATCACATATGTCAATTTTTTTATAAAGTTTTCTCAATAATTATTAAAATACTACAAAAGTTATGGCATTTAAAATTAAGTTTATTGGATTGTTTGTTAGTATTTTTAATATTTATTATGAATATTAATACTGTTCGAACGGGAGTATCAGGGAGTATTTTTGTATAAGTGACAATCAAACATTGTAGCGCTATCTATGTACGAGGCGTGTAACAAAATTACAGTTTACCTCATTCACCATGTGCTTTCAGTCTCGAGCGGCTTGTGTTCTGTTCTCTGCGTTACTTTGTGTTTTACGTTGCATTTACCTGCATTTACCATAGTTAATTATTGTTGCGTGCTGCATTGCACTAACAATAGTATCGATGCATCGTTTTCCTAGCAATCGTTGCCCCTAGCAAGCCAATCAAAGTTTGCACGGCCTGGTTTACCTTTTCCTTGAACAAGTGTTAAGTTCGTTAAATAAATAAAATTTAAATTTAACCTACATTAAAATAATTAACAATGAGTAATAAAAAACTGTTGATTTAATTATTTAATTGTACTATATTAATTGCTTTCAAAGCGAAGAAATAAAAAATGAATAAATCAGCACTTACACCAACTTTAAATGCTTCGTGTCTAAATTACGTAACAAGTAAGAATATATACTGTCTGTTCGTCCAGTGTTATATTACCCTCTTAAAACCTACCCTTTTAGAACATCTTACAACACTTTAAACTCAACCAAGCGCGAATGTGCAGTACCCACAAATTGCCACAGACTTTCTAGGTTATATAAGTTTTTGACCCTTGTGATTATCAGTAATAATGACAGCTGTTGCATATCTTTTTACGGTTCGGGGGGTTTAGGGTTTAGTGGATTTAGGCTGGGTTCAGGAGCAATAACAGTCACGTGACTCGAATTTTGTCAACTGCGTTAACAAACGTCAAAAAGTTATAAAACTACAGCTTATTTCTGCTTGAATTTACATTGTCTGTTTGATATTTCAAAGATCTTGTGGTTGCCTATCTAAATCAGACCCCTAGCAACGCTTTTGCCAGCTTTTACCAGTCTTTCCTTGATCTGTGCTTTTACACCCCGCCAAATTCATGCTTAGTTATGTTTAGTGTTAGGATGCGCACAAACGGCTTTCCATTTCCACTCATTTCAAACGCACGCATCATCCAGGAGGCGCAGTGCGCATTGGAAAACCGCGCGAACCGGCAGGCCAACGAACCAAACTAAAAACCGCGCTAAGCTCAGCCGTTCACAACTGTTCACCACACAACCAACCTCTAATACATACACAAACCTAAAGTAGGTAAGAAGAACCAGCCGCGCGCGTACAGTGTTTTGTGAGTGAGAGTCGTGAACTTCCAGTGCAGTAAGCAGCACCAGGAACAAGTAAAGTATACCCAAGTTCAATGGTAGTGTCGTGTACGAGCACGAAAATCGCATCGGAAAGGACCTAATTGCCGTCGACTGGGAACGAATTTTATCACATTATTACAGAAATTAATTATTTTATTAAGGTAAGTGTTAAACGAAAGAAATTTGGTGAAAATACGACGAGTTCATGTTTAGGAATATGAGCGCCAAAGATGCATGATGACACGGCGCGCGAACGCGTTGGCAGACAAACTTTAACATTAAATTACAATCAATCGCTTTGAGTTCTTACAATTATCTTTATTGGTAATTATTTGTCTGTTAATGATCTGTACGTTGATATTTTTTGTTTTCGGCTTGCATGAATACAAGACTTAGAATTATTTATTTTCTTTAGGTTATGTGATTAACCTAATCATGTGTGTTTGGCGCTTCTTTTAAAAACTTTAATAATTAATAAAATTGAGTGCTTAGTGATAAATTAATGATTGGTAATCATAGTTTAAGCTCTTAAATATTAATTTCAGTAAAAACAATTGGAGTAATTACGGTTTTTTACGAGTTATTTGTGGTTTGGTGTGAATCGTTTTGGCGCGCAGCAATTGTAACTAAACAAATGAACCAAACTAAACAAAATTCAATAAAAATCAACATAAATGATTAAATAACTTTGTTTTCACGCAATGTAAACTTTATTTTGTGTAGTATTATTTGTTTGTTGTGGGTTTGCTATACTTTTGTTTAATAATTGTGTGGTTTGTTTGTGTTTTAGGGCACACAATGGACGGACTTGTCAAAGTAAATAATGGTGCTTCAGCCTCAAGAAAACAAAAAGAAGTCAAGATTTGTGTAGAAAGTGATTCAAATGCTTCGAATTCGGACACAGATTCGATGCAGAACGATGCGACCCACAATTTCTATGAGTTTTTAAATGATGGCCATATTGATGATGATAAGCTGCAGAATGAGATTAATGCATTGGTTAGCCCGAAGGATTATCAGTCAGAGATATATGATGAGCAAGTATGTCAATATTTTGTTTTTATTATTTGGTTTGTTGATAAACATGTTTGTGAGATTTTAATTTTAATTATAAGCCAAGTTATTTATTAGTTGGTTAAAATATTAATTACAATTTTGTTGGGTGTTGAATTTTTTGGTTATAGTTTAATCTTTTTGCGGTTTTTACCGGAACCTGGTGCATTGCATCAAAAAATTTGCTAAGATAAAATGTGCGTTAGTTTATAAGGAATAATATTTGTTATAAACATTTTTTGATATTTTTATTAGAAATATAAGTTTTTATTGGTTTTGTGTCAAAAATCATGGTAAATTTTGCTCGTCGATTTTTGACTTTCAATGTTTTTGCTCAATTTTCACAAAACTGGTGCGTTCTATCAAAAAATGTTACTAACATAAAATGTAGACAATTAAATTATCTACAACTTTTGTTATAAACATTTTTTGATATTTTGATTAGATCTATTAAAAATATAGTTTTTTCTAACCAAATTCAATTTCTTTAAAGGCAGTCACAAACTCATTCGGTAAAGAAGGAATCTACAAAACGCCCCGAAGTCGAGTACCAAACGTAGTCGAGAACGTCGTCAACGATGTGGAAACAACCCCTAAAAAAATCCGCAACACCCCCCTCCCACTTCTAACATGGGCCGAAAGCGAAGAAGTGTGGCAAAACCTAGTATACAAAGAAGAAGCCACAGCGCCATTACGCAACATAAAAATCTTCGACGAACGATCAGCATATCTACCGCGCATGCGCGCAATCCTCCTCGACTGGATAATGGAAGTATGCGAAGTTTACCATCTTCGACGAAACACATATTACCTGGCCGTCGACTACATTGACAGGTATCTCACCGCGCGGCCCAGCGTACCCAAAACACAACTCCAACTTCTCGGCGTTGCATGTCTTTTCATCGCCGCCAAACTCGAAGAAATCTACCCTCCAAAACTCTCCGAATTTTCCTATGTATGCGACGGTGCTTGCACTGAAAGCCAAATATTAACCTGCGAAATACTCTTACTCAACATCCTCGGCTGGGAGGTGAACGTCATGACTCCTAGCAGTTGGCTCAATCTGTACATGCAAATACATCACAACGCTGACGTGATACAAAAATGCAAAATGTTGTCGATTGATAACAAATACTTTGAATATCCACAATATTCAGCGTACGAGTTCGTGTGCGCCAGTCACTTGATTGATTTGTTTTCGATGGACGCCGGATTCTTACGGTTTAGCTACAGCACAATCGCCGCAGCCGCAATGTATTACACTTACGGCGAAGAAGTAGCTTTACGCGTTTCGGGTTTAAAGAAAAAACAATTGAAAGAATGCACGTCATACATGCGTGGTTTCAATTTAATAATCAACCAAGCGTTGGATCCGCGATTGTCGTCCATTGTGCCCGCACAAGAAGACGAACGATTGAATCGTAGCTTTTGTTATACAAGAAAACACGTGCCGAAACTTGTACAGAACGAAGATCATTCCATTCAAACACATTTAATTGATTTGAATTATTTCGAACGGTCCGTGTTGCATCGCGTCGAACAGTACGGCATTCAAATTCGTAAAGCGTTTGTGAGGAAATTCCAGACAGAAACGGGCGATACCGAGTTTGAAATTTTAAATGAAGAACCCGAGGACCAAGAACCACCTACAGTGATGGTGTATGAATTAACGCCGTTCGAGAAAACCGATGATGAAGATATCGATGCGCCGCCATTGCATCCGACTGATGCGGATTACGAAGCGGGTAAAGTAAATATTTTTAGGTTACCTCACAAAACAACTGTCACGTTCGATGACATTTTGTCTAGCATTCATCATGATTCACGTCTAGCTAAAATTACCACGCAATTATTAGATCAATCACTGAATTATCATTGATTACACACTCAATGAATTATAATGTTTGTAATGTGTTTAGGTTTTTTATTTTTGAAAGATTTAACCTTAAATTAGAAATTTTGTTGATAAAAGAGAAAATTATGTATAAAAAAAAGAAAAATTAAAAAAAAAAAGGTTTACAGTTAAAAACAAAAGCAAGCGAGGTATAATTAATAGATCACTGATTATTTTTTTTATATAAGACTCGATAGATAAAATTTTATAGCTTGAAAAATACTGTGATCTCTACAAACTGACTAGTTTTAATTAGGTTTTAAGAAATTAATATTTATTGTACTTGACGATAACTGCCGTTTATACAAGTGTATTTTATATTTTAGAGAAATACATACAGATTTTGTACAAATTATTATCCACTATGTATATTGTAATCAATGATTTTGTTTGTGAAACTTGCATTTCAAATATAATTAAATGAAGTGCAAGTCGTTAATTGAATATGAATTGTACTTGGATTTTTTTAAATAAATTATTGAATATTAATTTTCACTTGTGAATTTAATAACCTCACTTTTCACGCACACAATTTCCAATAAATACGAATTTATTTTTTTAAACGTACACTCGTGCGACATCTACAAATCAAATTCAGAACTGTTAATATTAAGTCCAGTTCACGCAAACATTTTAGTACAGTGTTTAGTGGCTTTACAATTTTTGAATACAAAACATTAGCGGCACCTACTGTTCAATTATTGTATTGTAATTTTATAATTAAATTACGTTAATTTTTAAGTTTATTATTAAAATCTTTAACTAAACTTAAAATTTTAGCTGTAGGAAATTATTATATTTAACATTACACATTAATTATTACCATTTGATTGTTTTTATTTAATAATTACATTAACGTACTTTAATTCTTAATTTAAAGCTTTAATTAATTACAAGCGTACATTATAATATTTACAATTACAAATTCATAGTTTTTTAAATTATTTTTGATCGCAGATCGTACAATGTTTAATTTAATTAATTTTATTAGGTTCATTTAATTAATTAATGTTTTAATTATTTACAAATCACATTATATAAAATAAATTTACAATCAAAACAATTAAATACAAATTTATTGATTTAGAGTAATAATTTAAGTTATTCACTTGAAAAAAAAAATTTGTTATATTTAAATTTACGTGATTTTACAATTATCATGAAGACATGTATAATAAGTTGCCTATAGTGAGACAAAAACAACAAAATTCATGTAAATCAATAAAATTAAACTAAATTTTAAATTTAATAACAATAAATAAAATGTACACATAAATAATTAAATTTAAAAAAATTCTACACAGTGCAAACGTGGTGCAAGCATTGAAACTTGTAATTATTTAAAATGTCAAAATGTTTTTTGGTGAATATAGGCAACTGAAAATACACCAAACTCACAAAACAAAAGAAAAACGTTGATAAACTATTATATTGTCTTATATTAAGATGATATGTTGTTTGTGTACTAATTATTTTAACTAAATACAATTCACTAACGATCTAATTAAATATAATTACATACAGTAACAAAGTGTGCATTATATTACATTGATTTGTATCTATTTCATTAAATTTCATTCAATTCATTAAAATTAATAATCATCATATTAATTTGCACCGTATTACATTTTGTTAATAAGTATTGTGCAATTGTCCACAATTACATTAACATTACAATTACATTTACTTCATTACATTATTTTTATCAATAAAAAATTAAGGTATAACTTTATTATTATTTTCCGCAGGACTAAACAAAGGTTCATGACTGATACACGTCGAACAATCAGCTTTGGACGTCAACGTCACTGGACTGGTACTGGACGCATCTGAAACAAAATCACATTTTACTTTAATTTCCATGTACATTTTCGTTTACATTTTCAGCTTTTATCTTAATCGCGACGGATTTTAGGAGGAGTGTTTTGATTAAGTCGTTAAACTTTAAAGCAAACTCGAGCAGCAGCTTTAAACACAATTGTGTTCATCAGCTTTGAACGAAATTGAAAGCCAAAATCAGGTTGCGTTGAATTCAGTCAAATTCAGTCGAATTTAGTTGATTTTAGTTGAATTTAGTTAGAAACGGTGGAGTTGAGTATGCGCACAAACAACTAGAGTTGCATTACGCGCATGCTGGGAGGTGTAACTTAACTTGTAACACAATCATTAAGCGGATTTGCGTTAATTACCAAAGTGTAATCAAATCACATAAGTACACACTTTGCATGAATGGCGTTCGGAATCAATTAATGTAACTGCTCAGGTTGGCATGACAACGAACTCATCGTGTCCTGCTACTGAACTCAAACTGGTTGTGTTTCATAGTTTCAGTGCACAGAAACTACGAATTGAAACCTAACCAAACTTAACCTATAGAATTAAATAGAGAAATTATAATTCTACTCAGAAGTTAATGGTAAATTCATTAAGTAAATTCATTACTAACAAATTAAATTTAATTTCGCTATAGTTTATTTTTAATTTATTAAAAACTTACCAGCAGCAAGAACAAAATGTCGATGTAAATCTTGTCGGTACAAAAAATTTGTACGGTCTGTACCATCAAACGATAATCGCGATAAATTCCAAATACGGTGCGTGAGCGATGACGCCGGTAGTAATTCTTGTTGGCAAACAGCTGAAGGAACTATTGGTGGATGAATTGCTTCGTCAGTTGATTCTGGTGTTCGGCTACGTTCCATTAATGTTACCTTTAAACCAAAAGAAAGAAACTTTAATAAATTTAAATTTAAGGTTACAATCAGTTACAATTGTCATTTGTATGTAAACTTAAGGTACGTCGTTACTGTGAAACATTTAAATTTTGTTTGCGGCTGATTTAGTTCGGTAAAAATGAATAAAATCGACTTAATTGCATTAAATACACTTAATTTAATTAGTTTCTCGTTAAAATCCACAGCAGTTGGCTTAAAACTTAACTAAAAACACATCAAAAAAGTAAAGATTACCCTTAAGATTTAGCAATATGATTAAAAAATGTGTATTGCTGGTTGCATAGCATGAACATTGTAAAATTTTAACCTAAAAACAAAAATAACATAATCGGCTGTTGCGTTATTACATGGTTATTACGTCGGTAAATTAATTTAATTAATTGCGCTGAAATAAAAATGTTCAAATCCATGTTTAAGCCGATTAGCTCGCTGAAACCGGCTGTAAACTGTTGTGTGTGCTTGACATAATCAATTAACGTAATGAAAGATCAAACGTGAAATATGATATGAGAGATGCAAGCAAGCTTGTTGCTTGTTATGATTGTTGATGGGAATAAACGGAATAAACGCGTGTTCATGTGTCCTGTGTGAGCGTTAATTTGATGTAGCGATGACGATGATGTTGATAAAGGTATGTGCTTCCTTTCTACTCCATGTCCTGCCTGTGTTTAGTTCTACCGTTCTACCGTTAAATTGAGTATTAATTAAGATTATGTTGTTTGATGCGTAATTACCTAATTGGGACAACAATTAATAATTACGTTTTGCTCTCATACTAAGTAATAAGTAAGAGTATTACACTAAACAACGATATGAGTTATTAGTTATTACTTATTACTTGTTAATGTCAACAATGTTTTACAATAAGAATTATCTATTAAAACCTTAATTTTCTGAAATACTACAAAATTAAACAAAATAATTTTAATGTTATACTATTATTTATGTTAGTGACTAATTATAATCATTTTTTTACAGCGATTTATTTCAAAATGGCGGCTGTACAGCGTTTTTACGATGGCGTGTATTTTTTTTGTCCGGGTTCACGACCAGACAAATAACTTCTGTAATTATTTTAATTATAATAAACCATTATTTTTTTTTGGTTATATATTAGAACTGCTATAAAAGTACCGAAAATGTTTGCGATATATTGATTTTTGGCGAAATGGTGCACTTTTAAAGTAAAAAGTAAAAATTTCCTAAAAAAAGTCAAATAATTGTTAATAACAAATGAACTATGCAATATAAAAACAAAATCTTACGGACTACTATAGACAATATATATTCCAAGATATATTCCAAATTTCAAGTCATTCGGTTGAAAATTGTCTGAGTTATTTGTCTTTGAACTTAAAAAAATCAGTTTTGAGATATGAACGTTTAAAGTTTTGAGTAGCGCTTTAAACCCATAGCTGGCGCGATGGTAAAATCAACATTTGAACCCTTTAAAATTAATTTTTCCCTATCAATCAAACGGTATAGTATTTTTATGACTCTAAACTATCATTTAAGCAAAAAAAACAAAATTTGATTTTCTGAAAATTTTAAAACCTTAAACATAACCTATATTCTTCAATTTTTTTAGGCTAGTTATAAACCTCCATATAAAATTAACAAATGAAATATCAAATCAAACAATAACTATTCTACATAAAGTAAAACACACATTTAATATCTTCAGCAAACACGATAATACTGCAAAGCCACGCTTCAAACAAAGCGTCTATTGAAATATCGTATCATCCATTCTGTGCATTTCATTCCCGCTTTATTCCCAAAGAAATATTTAATGTATATCTAAGCACACTAAACTAATCTAATGAATACGGGAAACTAAATACACTTGAACAATGGCGTTATCAACGCGAAACATCACCGAAGTCGATATCCTGCGGTATCCTGCCGGCGTGGTCGTTAAATGACAGTATGAATACTCATAAGAGTCATAAGCTTGGAATACGTACCAGCTATAAAATATCTGATTTGAAGTGATATAATAAAACATGTGAATGCGTAACGTGTTCGTTTATTATTAATTATCGGACATGCGAATCGTTCGGGCGTCGCGTGCGCCACACCACGTCGAGCATTTAATATGAGCATGGATTGTGTTTATTAGTTCGGGTGTAAGCTTGAAAAAGCTGTCAAAGCGTTGAAAGTTGACAACACAACGCAACTAATATTAAACAACTAACATTCAAACAACGATTAGTTATTATTATTACGTTTTGTTTTCTTGTCACACAATACGCAGTTGAGATTCAATGTAAATAATTAAATATTCTTGTGACACAATAATAATTAGAGTGTTAGAGTTTAAGTGTATATTTGGTTGCATAACTTTCACCAATAAACATAAAATTGCCTAAGTTATATTTAAAAATTTGCAAAATTTTCATTAATTTTTTTTTTTTTTACTTAAACGATAGTTTAAAGTCATTAAAATATTATGCTGTTTGATTTATTCGGGAAAGTTAATTTTAAAAGGTTTAATTCTTGATTTTACCACAGCGCCAGCTATGGGTTTAAAGCGCTACTCAAAACTTTAAACGCTCATATCTCAAAACTGATTTTTTAAAGTTCAAAGACAAATAACTCAGACAATTTTCAACCGAATGATTTAAAATTGGAATATATCTTGGAATATACATTGTCTAAGGTAGTACCTAAGATTTTGTTTATATATTGCGTAGTTCATTAGTTATTAACAATTATCTGACCTTTTTTTTAGGAAATTTTTTACTTTTTACTTCAGTAGTGCGCCATTTTGACAAAAATCAATATATCTAAAAAATTTTCGGTACTTCTATAACAGTTCTAATATATAATCATAAAATAATATTGGTTTTTTATAATTAAAATAATTACAGACGCTATTTGTCCTGCCGTGGACCCTGACAAAAACACGCGATCGTAAAAACGCTACAGATCCGCCATTTTGAAATAAATCGCTGTCAAAAAATTATCGTAATTAGTCATTAACATATATAATAAAATCACGTTAAAATTATGTTGTTTTATTTTGTAGTATTTCTGAGAAAAATCAAAAAAACTATCTTTACATTGTAGATTTACAGAAAAAAGTAAAGCAACAAATAAAAAATGCACAAAACTCACATTTTCCGATTGTGATTGTGAATCTTGTGCTTACATCAAGGCATCTTGTGTCCTGGTCGAATGTGCTTCCAGCAGCACATCCACCACATGTTAGGCGCGCACAAATGGCGTAATGCCTTTAGTCGAGAGCTTATACGGTTTGTGGGCACGGAAACGCGGGCGGTGCTGCGACGGCGGCATGCTCACGTCCCTATGGGGCCGGCCAAGTCATATGGGATTACAACGAATATTGTATTATAGCTACTTTGCCCCGCACTGATTTCGATGTCGCAATATAAAACGCACGATAAAGCGGTCACAGTCGGCTGTGGAGATTTAAAAAACAGCACGAACACAAAACGAACAAATCAATTTCGATTACACGAGTCTAATTGCTTTCAATTGTAAGTGGATGCTTTTATAAGTTTCTATCTTTTTCGTTATTTATTTACCTACGATTTAGGATTTTGTTTTTTATTTTTTCGGTAATGTGAATGATGGAATGTGAAAGATACAATTAATAAAGCAGAATTATATTTTTTGTTTCTCGAACATTCTCGAGTCAATGACTTGACAAACAATGTCAAAAATTACCAGAGTTATGCAACCAATCATACGTATTTTAAAATTTTTGATAAAAAAATTAAGTAAAATGTTAAATAAATAATATTTGAACCTTTTTCACCCAGGGAATAAAATACCATAAGGTTTAAAACAATTTTTGAGTCATTAAACCGATTATTTTCAAAATATTTTGTAATGTGTATAGTTGGTTGCCTAACTTAACAAAAACAACTCAAAAGAAACCTCTCACTACTCTTTACCTTAATACACACTTACAAATCCGTAATAAACGTAAAACACAATAGATAAGAACACATAATAGTCTACAATTGAATTGAATTGCGAATTGACAATTGAATAGAATCCAAAATCTAAACTCACAAACCCGAAAACGTAAAAACCAACAGAACAAAACGTTATTTTATTCTAAAGCAGCGCATCATGCTACTGCTACTGCATACAAGTAGTCCTCTTCGTTTTCGTCCTAAAATAAACGAAATAAAAGCAGGATGAACCCCGAACCTGGTGAGCATACCATGATAACATAATTGAAAAGTGCAAACATAATACGACGAGTACAACTCCCGCGATTCTTGCTTGTAAATTAAAAGCAATTAAAGTGAATACGCCCTAACAATGAGAATCGGGGGCGTTTGTTTAACTTAACAATGGATTAAAATTACTACAATTCAATGGGCAGGTATGAATAATTAAAGGATCGACTTTGATACAGACAATGCCCGGCGCTGCATTTGTCCCCCTCATTTGCTCTCGCGCTGATTCGCGAGCGCGTTATCCCAAAACGCTACATCATGTTAAATTCACCCTTAAATTCACGTGAACAGGGTGTTCACGCAACAATTACACGGCAAGTAAACGAAGTATTAGGTTTGACACATTATTATAGGCAACTTGTTATACAGCAAAGTAGATTTGGTTGCCTAACTTTAGTTTTAAAATTTTAAATTTAATTTTAAACATTAAAATTAACATTGTAAATTGAATTGAATGAGTTGGACCCTTTTAGGATTGAGTTAAACCCTTGTGATAAAAAATTAATGCTTCAACCCTTCAAGGGTTTAGATTTAGATTTAAACATTGGCGTCATTGTGGATGCAAACAATCCCATCAGGAATGATAACATTTTCAATAAGTTAATTCGACATCCCCTGAAGGGACCTCACCAAACATTTCGAGGGGTGTTAAGGTAATAATCCAAATAATTAATAACGCGCTCTATTGACGGCAACATACGTTTCGTGTGTGTTTTGGATGTACGTGTTTTATTATCGTAATATTACCTACTGTGAGATTTTTTATAGGAGAAACCGTTTTTCGAAAACGTGGCTCTTCACTCCGAATTACCACTTAGGCCTGGAACACACGCGAAATCGTCGAGCATTAGTTCTGAAGGAAACGAGCCAAGACAAACATTTAACGTCGCTTCGAAATGGGCGCCGTTATCTTGTGCTCGTACGTGTTTTGTTTTGGCGATATAAAAAAGCAATCATGTACGAAATCAGCGTCGGGTATCGAGTATTTCGATGTCGCCGTCGGGACGCATTTGTCCGCTTGGCGCGCGCGCGCGCGACGTCCCGTCGGGAATAAGAACTCATTTAACTTGGAATGTGTATTTATTTTATTATACTTGCAACTAATGGTGTATCACGACACTTTTTAACATCCAGACGGCGAGATTTTTTGTTTTTTTGTTTGTTTGTTTAGAATGTTTCACGTTTTTTTTCGAAACAACTGAACAACGACGTTTTGGAATTGAAGTCTTGAGCAGTCTTGAGCCAAAACACGGTGAAACATTGACGCGATATTTAATTTAAATAAAAATTTCTTCCTTTCGTCTCGTTGATGTATACACATTGTGCAAACTCTTCGTCGCGCTTCGTAAGGTCGAGGGTCGAGGGCGCCTGCGATTTAACAGCGCGTCGAAGCTCGCCGCGCCGCATCTCTGGCCTTTTGTGCTAAATACATTTCATGAATACTAAATGAGCCGCTCGAAAAAGTTAATTTGTTTTATTTGTCTTACTTGTAAGTAATTATTTAGCGCGTGCTTATCTTCAACGAATATAACTACAATATTTTTGACACGTGTGTCAATTTTTACTTATATTTCTCATTTATATCACAGAAAACTGTAATGTCGGTAACAAAACCTGTAATTTCAATAACACTGAACGAACTGAACTTGTCATTTCTTTCTGTACAGCTGTTATCATCAGTTAACATATTTGGAGGTTAGTTTTTTGTGACCAAACCACGTTTTTTCGGTGTAAGTTGCAGTTTAAGACTTCCTAGTCATTATTTGAGTAGAAACTTTTAATTGGCATCACCTTTGTGAATTTTAATCGAGTGGACTGCTTTTTTCTGTTTCAGTTTGAGGGTGCGAGTGAGATTCACGCCTACATAACTGAGGCAACTAGCGCGTAAAAAAACTTTCGTTTGCACGAGCGCCCTACTCCGATTACCAAACATTGCAGAGTGTGACGCAGCGTGGCGGCGTAAGGGACATTTGGCTTTAAATGCCAGCGATTGCCCTTTTGCGAGGCGTCCGCGAAAATTAAAGCAGACATTATTCAAGCCTGAAATTAAATGAAAGTTATGGTAGATAACTAGTGTCTAGTCTTGTTATACGAGCTACACAAGGACGAAAAGCATGTGTTGACGTTTGGTATAATAAATGTGACAAGGGCACAATCAGGATAATAGTTATAATCTAACATGATTAAGTTGATTTAAGTAAACATAACCAAATTCATAAAATTTATGAATTATTATCATATCACGCATATTTGTTACTAAGAAACAATAATGCGCATTACATCCTTCACCTTTAATAATTTATTATTGTTTATAATTTCTAAATGCAGAGGCGTTTAACGTGTACCTATTTGTAAAATAGGTTAATTTTCTGAAATTCAATATTCAAATTTGTGTCGCATTAAAATGCACGTCAACCATTGGCTTTGGTTCACTTTGGTTGAATACTAACAGCTTTAATTGCTACAACACTCTTTCGCGTAACACATAACAATGCCAGCGTCATTTATTATTTATTCATCATTATCGATTCGCCGTTGTGGGGTGATTCGATGATAAAGATCTAAATCTGAACGGCGACTATTCTATTACAATACGAGTGTGTTCGGTATTAGTTACGAACAGTTACGAGTGTACAGTCGTATTTAGTATTTAAGTCATTGTTTCAATGACAGGTTTCTATCAAAAGTAATTTGGAATGATTTGTTGATGTGTATATTGCGTTTAATTCATAATTAATTATTAATTGTTGTGTAGTTAATACAATTAATAATTTTATTACAATTACTTTCGACTTATTCAATTATATTACGTGTTTTTGTGTTTGTTTTATATTTTTTGAGTTGTTGAGTTATTAATTTGTTTTTTACTATTTTTGTGCACTGGTGTACCTTTGGTTGCCTAAATGTATAATAAGTTACAATCAGAGTAAAGTGGGTTGCATAACTTATTGTTTATTGTTCTGAGCTTATAGTTAGTTAATTTACAAACACAATGTATTTTGTTTTATTCAATTCTGATAATTAAAACAAAAGATATTTACAATTTTGTAAAACAATTATCGGAATTGCAAAATATTTATTATTTTCAAAAAGTCATATCTCAAAAACTAAACATGGTAATTCAAGTTTCTTTTCAGTATTGAATAGATAATTTAAAGGACTTTCGAATAAATTTTAAATCAAATCTGTATCATTATTTTTAATCACGTGACGAACGATTTAGAAAACTTGAACACAACGTTTTAATTTTGTGTTTTTGGGTAAACATTAGTGAATAATTATTAAATAATAATTAATAACAAAATGAATTGTAGTATTGCCTAACAAATATTTAATTCAGAACATAATTATTTTTATTTCATTAAATTCTGATTATTCAAACCAAAGATATTTACGATTTTGTAAAATAATTTTCGCCCATACTGGATATCGAAATTGCAAAATATTTAGTATTTTCAAAATGTCATATCTCCAAAACTAAACATTGTAAATCAAGTTTCTTTTCAGCAGTAAATAGATAATTTAATTGACTATCTAATAAAATTTAAATCAAATCTGTACCATAATTTTTAGACTTATGACAGATAATATAGTAAAAATTTACATAACTCGTATACGTATTTTTGTACTTTTTCTTAAACAATAATTAATAACAACAAAATAATAAGTAATAACATTTCGTATTAATGTAGAAATAAACAAATGACTAATTAAGAACACAATTGTTATTGTCGCATTCAATTCCGATAATTTAAACAAAAGATATGAACAATTTTGTGTAAAAATTTCTACAAAAATAGTCAAAACTTTAAAAAAATCATAACCTCAAATTGAAACACAACAAGCACAATCAAACGTCAAATTTATAATGCATAAACGGTTGCATAACGTCAATAATTCTCAAAAACAAAAACGAAATATCAATTCTAACCTCAAAAAACTCAATTTATAATAAAACTGAATACATAACCACAAATCAGTTATAACCACAAATAAATACATACACTTTTTCGTGTAACAAAGTCACGTGTGGTGTGTGACATCGTTTTCTTTGTTTTTCATCATTTTTTCGTTGTCCCTTCGATTAATACGTTCGTCTTTTTAATCAAATGTAACTCAATACTGAAGTGTTTGTGTTTAAACGCGTTCCGCATACAAAACACACCATCAACAACCCGCAAGGTAAAGAAGGTACCAGAAGCGAAAGCAGACGACGCACGCCGCCAACCTTTTAATATGATTAAATGCAAACACTCACTGACTCGCGAACATAACAAAACCACCGCCGCCCGGCACTTATTTAACGCGCGTTAAGTGCTTTTCACTTTTCCAAAATTAAATTTTTGCATTATTTATCAATATTTATCAGTTCAACACCACCGAATGTTTTCATTAAACAAAAACATGATGTATAATTCAATATTTCGTTCACAGATGGCGTGAGTTGGTCAACAATTGCCTAGTTAATTTTATCAACTTACGCCATCTGTCGTAAACTTAAAAAGTATCACAAAATTAATTTGTAAATTTACCTTAGATTCTGATTTAGGACTCCATTGTCCATGACTGGTCGCTGGAATATCCATCTTGTCATCAGTCGTCTCAATATCCACCTCATCATCACTCTGGTCGTCATCTTTCGCTCCCGATGGCTCCTCGACATGTTGCACTGGCCGAAACGCAGACTGATAACTCTTATCCATTGGGAAAAAAGGATTCTCATGAGGAAACAAAATGGGATTACGTTTCAACCACGGAAACGAAGAATACGAAGAAAAGGCGAATGGTTTGTTGTAAATAAAATCCATGGCGACGCGAGAAATCGGTAAGGGTAGTTCAGGACAAGGTGGTAATCTTGGCGCAGGTACCACCGGCTGAGGTGTTGCCGGTTGTTGGCTTTCTTGCACTTTGATTTGCTTCGCCGGTCTGGATGAAATCACCGAATTCGCAAGCATTCGTTTCCTAGTCCCGCCGTTAAACATCGCCTTGACATCTTCCCAAGCGAAGACCACCTCATCCGGAGGGGTACCACTTAACTTCATATGACGTCTCCAGGAGTTAAAATTCGCAGCATCCGGTTGGACGTATTTATCATTAGCGCTCAAACGATGCGAGTGGAAAATAAACTTATTGGGTGAGAAAAACAATCCGCACATTGAACATTTGATGCATTTCGCCCTGGATGAGTTGTAGCGTGATGGTAGGAAGGACCCGCGACACCCCCAGGCGCATTCATGGTGCACGGAGAACGCGAAATCATCGGGTAATCTTGGCGGGGCGTTATCACCCAAGAAAGATTTACATAAACGTTCAGCTTCACGTCTGGTGATCATACCACAGCGACGGGATGACACTGGCATTGCTCCTGCACGACGCAGGATTTCTAATTGCACAGGGGTGCATTGCACACAGGTAATACCTAAAGCAACCCGCCGATTGTGGATTTCGTTGTAACTGAATTGTTTCAGTAGTGTGTTGGATATTTGTGCAAGACATAAACGTTCTTGGTTTTCAATCACTAAAGAAACAATTGGTATGCCGTACAAGACAACCGTTCCGACCTATTTCAACAAATTAACAAACAACCCTTAGTCTTTAACCCTTAAATTTTTTAAGTTAAATTTCCCCCTACCTGGTTTGGTTTTGATGATAATTCACTGCGTGGAATCACAGGTGATGTCGGTGCGCTTCCTTTAATTTTGTGTTGCTCACGTTCACCCCTAGAAACAAAAACAAAAACAAAACACTTTGTATTATAACACTCACGCACACAATGCATCAAAAATCAACAAAAACAAAACACATACATGTTGTGTGTTAATCACAAAACAAAACACTGTGATTTCTTCAGTTTGCTCCGTTTTTCTAGTTTGCGTAGCGTAGAGGGTTGTTGAGTTGTTGGTGCACTGAACGTGAGTGTGAAAATGAACCCCGCGTCGCTGGCAATGCGTCGCGACGCTCCGCCCGCATAACAGTGCGGACGCCCGTGGAACCACCGACCAATCACGGCTGGGGTGTTTAAATTGAACGAACCAGTTGGTTTTCATCCCGGCGCATCCGCCAATCCTTACTCGGGTTGGTTTGTACGGTGTTGTGGGTGATGGTTTCGATCTCTGCTGGTGTTAGTGTAATACATTAGCTGCGCACGTATTGATAAATAAACAATCCTGATATGTTTTTTTGCTTTAAAACTTTGATATAATTAAATTTGTTACGGTTTTAACTTGGCGATAACAATTTTATATTTTTGTTTTTGTTTTTTTATGTTTTTGTTTTTATTTTGTTTTTGTTTATGTTTTGTTTTGTATGTGTGTATGTGTGTGTTAAGATTGATAAATAAATTCAGTGTTGCGTACTTAAAGATATGTCATGTCGATGGTTTCGATAAGTGGCTCCCGAGGGACGTCAGCGCGGACACCCTTCGCATGCATTATTCAAATCATATGCAATTATATTCTGAATTATATTTTCTTTGCGTGCGTTCAAGTGCGAATAACAAATGACTGTGGTTTATTATATTCGCATTTTAATAGTTAACTTTAAAAATAACCTAAAACATCGTTTCTGTTTCTTTTTTTTTGTTTTTTTTTTGTTTTCTATTGGTATTTTTTTAAAGTTAGTTTACGTTTTTGTTTCTTTTCGTTTTTTTCTTTATTTTTTATTGTTTGTTTGCTTTTGTTGTTTATATTACTTTTTTGTTTCATTTGTTTTGCTACATATTTTCTTTCCCTTTTATGTTTTGTTTTCGTAATTATTTTTTTTGTTTCTTCCGGTCTTTTTTAGTGTCAATTCTTCTCTTTACTTTTTCTTTTTTTTGTTTATCAGTTTTATCTTTCTCTCTTTTTTTCTTTATCATTGTTTCTTTTCATTCCATTTTTATCTTCCTCCACTTCTGTTTATTGTTCCTCTTCCTTCTTCTTTCTTCTTACACTCTGTTTCTTTTTCTCTTTTCCTTCCGTCTTTCTTCTTCTTTTTTTCTACTATCTTTCTTTCTTTCTTCTTGCTTTTCGTATTGTTTTCTCCCTTATTTCCATACTATTGTTTCATTTCTCGATCTTTTTTTAATTTTTTCTACATTTAGCCCTTAACTGCTTTTTTTTTGCTTTTAACTTCTAATTTTTCCATCTTTTCTTCCCTTCCCAATATTCTCCCTTTCTTCTTGTTGTTTTCTTTCGTTTCGTTTTATTCTTATACTATTTGTTTATAACATATCTTTTTCCTTATCCTTACTTTCTTCATTATCATTTTTTCTTCTTTATTAACAAATTTTCATCTTTCTTTCTTCCTTCTTTTCACTTTCTTTATTTCTCCTTCCTTCCAGTTTTAAATTTTCCTTCTTATACTCTTCCATTTTTCATACATCTTAATAAACCTACAACCTAATAAGTAACATTGTCAACATCAAACAGTAGATACAAAAAATCAAAGATAAGACTAAACCACCACCACCAGCAACCATCAACCACATGCCAATTACTCGACTAAGTCGAAAAGAAGCACACCATTACGAATTAATCACATACCCTGCACATAACATACCAACCTTTTTCGCATGGCCTACTTATAGCCATAGCGACAGCTGGATAACATAATGTTTGCCTTCGCGCACGGTAGCGTTTAATGGCAATTGAGCGAGGCGGTAACGAGCGGCGGCACGCGCCGCAGCTTTCGCACGCGTCTCCATCGCCAACAACGCCAACAACAACAACAAGCGGTTTTCGTCCAACAAGCGCTAAAGAACGCACGCGACCCACACGCGTCTCGTTAAATCAAACACCAAACGGCATCAAACGTATCCTCACAACACAACAATACTCAATGACCTTCACCACTAAACACTTCATAATCACTACAATCCAATACAAAAGAAAACATTGATCACAAACAAAACAAAAATAATGTACACAATATTTATTAGAGTAGGCCGTGAGTAGTTTAGTTGTTTTGTTTTTTTGTTGACATTCCAAATTCATTAAAATCAACAAAACCATGGATGTTTTGTTTATGTGCACCTTCACAAGCCATTGTTATCCCAATTAAGGGTAAGTGTAAAATTTATTTACGATTATCATAATATCAACTTGAAACCCATAATAAACTAACAATTGTTATCAACTTGTGACATTTTTACTTGTTTCCAGCTCGTTTGCACGAAGAACAATCTGTATATCTGCGCTGCGGTCAGTGCCAATTACATTCTAACTTTGTGGTCATTCATGAAGGGTGTAAATTATTATCGTTGCACGCTGCGGCACGGTGGTTGTTAGTGGATAAATGTAAGTATTCAATAAACGAGCATTAGACGGCGCTGGGCAAAGCCCGAATGGAGGGCATTGCTTGCGCAAAACCTCCACCATATTACAGATAGGCTCGAAGTAAGGGCGCGCACGTGAATGCGCTAAGCCGTTGCTTGAATCGGCGCTGAATGGCTCCCTCGGGAGGCCACAAATAATAAAACGCGTTGAGAAAACTCCGGGATTCAACTAACCGAAGTAACACACCCACACACACAAGCAACATACCCACAACGATGTATTCTGACATAATATACCAAAAGAAGAAAACAGAAAAAGAAGTGACATGTGTGTTTTGTACATGTACACTAAGAATAAGAAAAAAGGAAAATAATTGGGAGCGCCGCGTAAAGGGCTCACGTAAACACATAACGAAAGGACGAATTACCGCGTGCTTGGAAATAAAACTATACCGCAAAATAAAAACGCCAAAATGGCTACGACGTCGGTATCGCGAGAAGGCGTGTCTATGTGTGGTTGTGTGTTCCAGTTAGTTAGTTTTCTGTATTGTTTCTCGCTGAATGTGTGTTCACCACATTGCGGGTTTGTTCGTGCTCGTTCGTCATCGTTAATGTTACGAGGGGTATCATTACGCGGATTTAAGCTTTTCGGTTCTAGTTTTAGTTCTTCTTCAATTTCCATCGTCTTGATTTGTACCTCCGCCATATTCCTCTTCTTTTTTGGAAATGAAATCAGTTTGATAATAGCATTTTTATCTTTTTTGCTTCCTTCCTTCCTTCTTTCTTCCTTCTTTTTTCCTTCTTACTTCCTTCTTTCTTCTCTCAATCTTTTCAATCTTTCTTTCTTCCACCTCTCTTCTTTCATTCTTTCTTCCTTCTTTCTTCCATCTTTCTTCTCTCAATCTTTCGTTCTTCCGTCTTTCTTCTCCCATTCTTTCTTTCATTCTCTCTTCCTTCTCTCTTCCTTTTTCTTCCGTCTTTCTTCCTTTTTTCTTCCCCCTTTCTTCCTTCTTTCTTTCTTCTTTTTTCCTTCTATCTTCCATCTTCCTTCTTTCTTTCTTCCTTCTTTCTTCCTTCCATCTTCCTTCTCTCAATCTTTCTTTCTTCCTTTTTTCTTCCCCCTTTCTTCCTTTTTTCTTCCCCCTTTCTTCCTTCTTTCTTTCTTCCTTCTATCTTCCATCTTCCTTCTTTCTTCCTTCCATCTTTCTTCTCTCAATTTTTCTTTCTTCCGTCTTTCTTCTCCCATTCTTTCTTTCAATCTCTCTTTCTTCTCTCTTCCTTTATTTTCCGTCTTTCTTCCTTTTTTTCCCCTTTCTTCCTTCTTTCTTTCTTCCCTCTATCTTCCATCTTCCTTTTTTCTTTTTTTCTTCTTTCTTCCATCATTATTTCTTCCTTCCATCTTTCTTCCGTCTTTTTTCTTTCGTCTTCCTTCCTTCTTCCATCTTTTTCGTTCTTTCTTCCTTGTTTTTCTTTCTTCTTTCTTTCATTCTTCCGTTTTCTTTTTTTCTCACTTTCTTTCTTATTCCATCTTTCTTATTTCATTATTTCTTCATCCTTCTTTCTTCTTTTTATTCTCTTCTTATACCATTATATATGATTTTTTTCTATCCTTTACTTCTCAATTTTTATCTTCTTTTCTTTAATTCAACAAAAACAGTTTTCTTAATTTTTCTTCCTTCTTTATTTTGCTTTTCTTATTTCTCATTTTATCCTTTCTAACTTTGCTTTTATTTCTTGCTTTCTTGTTGTTTCCTTCTTTTATGTTTCATCTTCAAAATTCTGTTAACTACCGCTCGATCAATCGCCTACTAGATCTACAGTCATTTGTTTTCCGTTTGTTTACATTTTCTTATCAAGAGTGCTGTTTCTTATTGACAGTCTATTCCAATTGTTTTTCTCGTCACTTCAAACTTAAAAAACAAAATCAAACAGTCCATGATCATCACTCGTATCTATTTTGTGTACAATTTATTTTTTGTAAGTATTCAATCAACAATCTTCTAGCCACAAATAACAAACATAAATACTTTCAAATTGCTTCTAGTTAAACATCTTAGGCACGAAACATTTCAATGACGGTATACTTCTTTTAATTTTGTCTGCTCGTTTTTCTTCCACCTTCTTTTGCAGTTTGCAGTAATGCTGTTTTTTATACATCGATGCCTTGGTATTTAATATAAAGAATGTAATCTTCGTAGAAAGGAAGCATTCATAAAAATACTTGAATAGCAAGCAGCAAGCTCGCAAATTGAACCACCGCCTCATTAAAAATCGTAAAAGTTTTATTTAAATCACAAAGCTCTTCCTACTGCAACGCATTCGCGACGGCCATTAGCGAATTTATTAATGAAGTGCTTCAAATTATTTACGCGACCACTCAAAGCGGGCTTACGCCTAGAAACATACTACAAGATTAACTATTAGTTGATAATGACTCATCAGTTTTCACCTTAATCATCCGAATGTAATTCATACAGAGTTTTACAAGTCAAAACATTGCGGATACATGAAAACAACGTGCATTAAATCAGGAGAGTGAAGAGAGCGTGAGAGAGATGGGGTGAGTTCAAGGGGTGCAAGACCAGAGGGTGTGTTGTGTGTTTGGGGAGATTAACTAAGCGTCTTTGTAACATTGTGCATGGTACCTACTCGCTAACAAATTGAATCCTCAATTACAAACGCGACACAGTCTGATCAACCGTCGACAGATGAACGAGTTACGCAGCTCGTGCAAACACCCCTTGGCTTAGGGTGTGAGGTGGTAGGTTGGAAGATGTAGGGGTATTTTCAGCTTGACGTATTTTCTGTCTTTATTAAACCATCATACATGAATTGCACACTAATCGCACTTGCTAACATGTTACATTACAATACAATGACGTACAATAAAAGTGAGTTGGGGGAGGGTTATGTACACTTAATTTACATAAATTATTTTTTGATAATTGTAACAGAATTTCTTTAAATTAGTAAAGTTTTGTTCGTTTTTTTTTTAAGAATTTTAACAAATTTTGACTTTGAGGGCTAAAATAAAATATTTTAAAGAATATTTAAGGGTTGGATTAAATTTTACATTAAATAGTAACTCATTAGCTATTAACAGAAAATAACAATAATAAGTTTTTGTTAATAAATTAAAAGATATTGCTAATTTTTGAAAATGTACTCTTTTTTTGATCATACAAAAGTTGTTGAACTTTGACTGGCAATATAAAATAGTTCAAAAAATATTTAAGGGTTGGGTTTAATTATATCATAAAGAGTACCTTATTAGCTGTCAAAAAAAATTAAATCATCTTAATTTTATTTATTAATTATCCGATTTTTGTTAATTTACAAAATTTATTTCATACTAAAAAAATTAAAATTTCGATATATAGGTTCAATGACTTTAAGGATTGAAATAAAATATTTTGAGGTAAATTTAATGGGTGAATTTGATAATACATTAAAAAGTAACTCATTAGCTATTAACAATAAATAAGAAAAGTAAGTTTTAGTTAATAAATAAAAAGATATTGCTAATTTTGCAAAATGTCCTCTTTTTTGATCATAAAAAAGTTGTTGAACTTTGACTGGCAATATAAAATAATTTAAAAAATATTTAAGGGTTGGGTTTAATTATATCATAAAGAGTACCTTATTAGCTGTCAAAAAAAATTAAATCATCTTAATTTTATTTATTATTTATCTGATATTTGTTAATTTACAAAATTTATGTCGTACTAAAGAAATTAAAATTTTGTTATATAAGTTCAATGACTTTAAGGGTAGAAATAAAATATTTTGAGGTGGATTTTAAGGGTGAATTTAATTATACTTTAAAGTGTAACTCTTTAGCTATAAAATAAAAATAAGAAACAAAAATTTAGATAAAATTTAAAAAAGATATGGCTTCCAAACTAAAAAATTCACAAAAAAAATTGTAGTAATTTTTTAAATTTACACATTGGATTTTTATTTATTTCATCAAACATGAAACTAAAATTAATTCTTTGTCCACAGAATCCAATCAGGAAGTCACTTGATAATATGCGCATATTTATTGTCATTTTGGCATCGAAGCGTACCAAAACGAAATAATAAAAAAAAGAAACGAAATTAATAATTGTTCATTTCCCACCGGAATTCGCATCAATGTGTTAATGTAAATGCGTTTCGGTGTAAAATATTCTCGAGCGAATTGTAGCGTAATATAGACGAGATATTGGACCAGCAGGAACCGCCCTGCCGGAGAGCGCGCAGCCGCCCGCAATAAAATTACATTACACAATGCGGACCGGTGGTTTTTTCAATTATAAACTCTATTTGGCTTAGCACAGATTGTTGTGTAATCAGTTTAGCTCGTTACGAGCCGTGGGCACTCGACGGTGAACTACGGGCGGGGAAACAATCTAACTAAAGCAAACCTAAACCTTAACTGGAGTAGAATGATTGCATTTCCCAATCCTCGACTCTGGGCCCGCCTCCGCCGCCACCGCCGCCGCCTAATACCTAATACGTATATAGCCAACGCAGATATAACTCCACGAAGCATGAACATAATAATATTGTTGTCGAAATAGTCAACAACCCAATAAACAACCGATAGACGTCGAACGGGCCCGCTCGTGGTTTGATGGGCTCGATCGCAATCGCAATGAACCGCGACTCTATTAAACTACGGAAGCTGGTTCAACTTATGGTGAAGGAATGAAGAGGAATGGGGGAGGAATGAAGAAGGAGCTGGAGCGGATTGAATATTGCAACTCGTGTCTTTTGCCGTTTTGTGCTCGCATCCAATTCTATGCCGGTTGTGATTGCTGTGCTGAGCAAGTTTGTCGGACTCGTTGATATTATTCATTTGCAATTTGCGCTCGTGAGGAAACAAATGACATCAAGCACGGTGTAATGATTGTGTAGTAGATTGGGAGTTGAGGAAGGTGGGAGGAATAAGTTTACTTTTCTCATCAAAACTTTGGAGAATTTGAAATTTGATTGCTGGTTTTCATTTGAGCGAAATCTGTTTGTTGGAATGATCAAAACTTAGTTTTTTTAATTTTTGTTTACAACCAAAGAGTTATACTTTTAGATATTTTTAAATTCAACCCTTAAATTTAGTCTGAAGTATTTTATTTAACCCTTCAAAGTTGGACAATTTTTGGTTAATTATTATTTATCTGACGAAAAACACGTTTTGGAAAATTAGCAATATCTTTTAAGGAATTAATCAAAACTTAATTTTTTTAATTTTTGTTTACAGCTAAAGAGCTATTCTTTAATGTATAATTAAGTTCAACACTTAAATTAAGTCCAAAGTATTTTATTTAACCCTTCAAAGTTGGACAATTTTTTGGTTAATTATTTTTTATCAGACGAAAATCACGTTTTGGAAAATTAGCAATATCTTTTAAGGAATTGATCAAAACTTAATTTTTTTAATTTTTGTTTACAGCTAAAGAGCTATTCTTTAATGTATAATTAAGTTCAACCCCTAAATTTAGTTCAAAGTATTTTATTTAACCCTTCAAAGTTGTAAAAAAAATACAAATAAAATGTTCATTTTTGAGATAAACTTATTAGAAAATTAACGATATTTCCTTATTATCCCATAACAATTTTCATTTATTATTTTTCCCTAATATCCCGATTAGTGTTCTATAAGTTATAATTAAAATCAACCCCTAAATCAACACCCAACTATTTTATTTTGCCCTCCAAAGTCACAACACACATTCAAAATTTAAGAATATATTGAATTGAATGAAACTAAATAAACGTTTACCATGAGTTAATAATAATCGATCGGCACCGACATTATTTGCGAGAACACCACCTAAAAGTTGGTTTAAATTGAATTCGCCAGAGTTGTTTCGTTGTGACCTTAAATCAAATCAGTGAGGGAATTCGCGTCGCCGATCCGCAACTCCCATGAGTCCCCCGAACCGACGGCACGACGGCATCCGGATCGAATTTTAATTAACAAACTCGACAAGCAATTAGTTGAGCAGCGCCGTGATAGACGTTTACATCTAACAAATGTCACACGGCCAAATATAATTAATCAAATGGTCACATTTACTTAAATTTCATTTCTATTCAAGTATCCGATAAAAATTCGACACAATTACACTTTTAACATTTTCTCTCGTGGTTTGGTTAATAAATTAAATTTTTACATGATAACATATACAAATGTTTTAAATTAGTAATGTTTCTGCTAAGAACTGTTTTGGTTTATTTATTTTTAATGAAATTGTTTATTACTTTTTGACAGTCGGATTTACTTTTGTTTTAGATGTTAACTGTATGCAACCCACATTACACCACAAGTTTGTTCGTTTCATTTATCATGCGCAAGCACAATCTGGTTGAAGAGTATTTTAATATACAAGGTACTCATAGTTTTAAACATGGGTAATCCACTATTAGCTGTTGTGCAAAACAATGACTTACATAAAAAAAATACACTGTATGTTTTGAAAGTTTACTGAGCATGCGCACCCCAATCGTTGCAGTCCAGATGTATTTGACAGGTGTTGACAGTCTGTAATCCATGTTTCTAACATTTAAAAATTTGTTTTCGCTTTGTCGTTATAAACAATTTTATAAACATAATTTGAAAGTAAATAAGTATAATGTAAGATCAAATAATACCTAATCTATGTATTTTAAGTTCTTATTATCATATATTCTTTATTACAACTACAAAACTGTTAAACGAAATTAATCCGATGCAAATAACCTCAAAATTGTTTAGACATGTTAAAATAAACATACAAATACAACGATTTTTCGCAAAAGAATCAAAAATGAGATATCTTTGTGTAGCAGAAAAAAATGATGCTGCTAAAAATATTGCAGCAATTTTATCTCAAGGCTCTGCTCAGAGGGTTAGTATTAAAAGTTTATAATCAATAATAATAAATGAATTTTATATAAGTTAGTAACAAATTTTGAATTGTTTTGAATTTTAGAGAGAAGGTTTATCAATATATAACAAAATCTATAAGTTTACATACAGAATTAAAGGAGTTAATTCAGACTGTGTTATGACATCAGTGTCAGGACATCTTCTTAACTTAGCTTTTAGTGCAAATTATAGAGGTTGGTCATCATGTAATCCAGTTGAATTATTTGATGCTCCAGTGAATAAAGTGTGCCCAGAAGAATCTCAAAAAATTAGGGTAACTGAATTTATAAAACTAATATATTTCTAATAAAATTTTTAATATATTTTTTTTAAAATTATTAACAGAACACATTAATCCGTGAAGTTAAATATTGTGCTGGATTAATAATATGGACAGATTGTGATAGAGAAGGAGAGAATATTGGTTATGAAATTATTAAAGTGTGCCAAGCAGAAAAGCCTGATATTAAAATTTATAGAGCTAAATTTTCTGAAATAACTGCCAGATCTATTATACGAGCGATTAATAATCTTGAGAGTCCTAATAAAAAAGTTAGTGACGCTGTAGATGTTAGAAGTGAACTTGATTTAAGGACAGGTAGGTTTTTATTGTTCAATTTAAAATTAAGAAGAAAACAATAAAAGAAATTCTGTAGGTGCTGCATTTACTCGATTACAAACTTTACGACTAAAACATGTTTTTCCTGATGTTTTGGATCATAAGTTAATCAGTTACGGATCATGTCAGTTCCCTACATTAGGATTTGTGGTGGAACGATTCACAGCAATTGAAAATTTTATACCTGAACTTTTTTGGCAAATTAATTGTAAGTAACCTCATAACCTCAATTTTTTAAAGGTTAGAACTTCAGTTTTATTGATAATTAATTTTTACTTTGTAAGTATCACACACAATAAAAGAATTAACTACGGTATTCACATGGAACCGTAATCGTCTCTTTGAAAAATCAGCAGTCCAAGCATTCCTTGATATTTGTTTGCAAACAAAACAGGTTCGTATTGTAAGCGTCGACAATAAACCAAAAAGCAAATGGCGGCCGGTTCCATTGGACACAATCGAAATGGAAAAAATCATTTCACGTAAAATGCGCCTCAGTGCTAAGGACACTATGAAAATCGCGGAAAAACTGTACACATCTGGGTTTATTAGTTATCCCAGAACGGAAACAAATATTTTCCCTAAAGAGATGAATCTCACAGCAATTGTAGAACAACAAGCTGAATCAGCTGAATGGGGTAATTTTGCAACTCGTATAATGAACGAAGGTGGCCCTACACCACGCCAAGGTAAAAAAAGCGATCAAGCTCATCCCCCAATTCATCCAACGAAATTCACGAGTTCGTTGTCTGGCAATGAGAAAAGAGTTTACGAGTATATTGTGAGACATTTCCTAGCTTGTGTGCATAAGGATGCGAAAGGACATGAAACTATTGTTCAAGCTGATTGTAATGGGGAGAAGTTTACAGCGAAAGGTTTGGTTATCTTAGAAAAAAATTATTTGGATGTTTATACTTACGAAACCTGGAATGGGAAGGAGATTCATGACTATCAAGTTGGGGATACTTTCGAACCAACAATATTGGAGATGGTAAGTTAAAATTTTGTTTTATAAGAAAATAAAAGTTATTGAAATAATTCGAAAGAATAAAAACTGGTTGTTTGTATTTTGTTGTCCAGTGGGAAGGTGAAACAAGTCCTCCGAAGCTTCTAACTGAAGCAGATTTAATTGCATTGATGGAAAAACATGGCATTGGTACTGATGCAACTCACGCTGAGCATATTGAAACAATTAAAAGTCGTGAATATGTTACGTTACAACAAAATATTTATTTTGTACCCGCTGCATTGGGTATGGGACTTGTTGAAGGGTAAGTTATAACATAACCTAATTTAACTTAACCTGAAAATTTACCATTGTCATATTTGTAAATTCAGATATAATAATATGGAATTACAAATATCACTCGCAAAGCCAAATTTGCGTTCAGATTTTGAAAACGATTTGAAATTAATTTGTGAGGGTCGGAAGCAACCGAACGAAGTTTTACGCGATCAGATCGCTCGCTATAGAGAAGTATTTGAAATCGTAGCGCAGAAAATGGACACGATTGACGGTACATTGGGTCAGCGGTTGAATAGGCAACCAAGACCATTCAATGATGAACAAATGACGCGGCCTGCTAATAAACCAGTGGTGAAATGTCCCAAATGTGGCTCGAATATGTTTATAAGACAAAGATCTAACAACGCAGGGTGGTATTTGGGTTGTTCGAATTTTCCGGAGTGTAAAAATGCGGCGTGGTTTACCGGTGTTAGTTCTGCGCAGGTCACAGATGACACATGTGAAACTGTAAGTTGTTATTTGTGTTTTGTTTTTTATTGTATAACTAAACGGTTTGTGTTGTTAGTGTGGACCGAATGTTCGTAAAGTTAAATTCACATTTCGCCAAAATCCATTTCCCGGCGAGCCTAATCCAAATGTTTTGTGTATTGCGGGATGTGATGCCGCGGTTTTATTGGCTTTAGACATAAGAGCGTCTGCGGTGAAAGGAAACCCAACGCAAAGACCTGATTTGCAAGGTGGTAATCAAAATGGTGGATTTGATGATAATGATGGTGATGATCGTGGTGGCGGAGGTGGCGGAGGAGGTGGTTGGGGTGGTAGTGGGAGTAATAATCAACCTAAACCACCACGGCCGCGGCAGCCTTCGAATCACTCCAGATCATCATCATCTTCGACGACCTGGAGTAATGTTGCGAGTACTAATAGAGCAAACACGTCGAGAACGAGTTCAAATAATCACCCAACTAGGTCTTCGTTTAGTAATACACCAAGTATAGGTGATGATAGGCCACCCAATACACAAGTTTGTAATTGTCAACAAGAAGCCGTGCTTTTAATGTGTAGAAACGGCGCCAACGCTGGAAGACAGTTTTATAAGTGTAAGTCGAATTCTGCGCAGGGCGGAGGGTGTAGATATTTTGTTTGGAAAGATGATGAACAAACTCCACAGACTAGTAGTAGTAATGGTGGTAATAATAATCAAAATGTGAGTAATGCACATACAAATCAAACATATCAAAATGGGAACGGAGCAGATGCTGATACGATGTGTAAATGTGGGTTGCCTACCGTCACTCGGACTGTCAATAAGGAAGGATCTAACAAAGGACGGCAATTTCGTGCTTGTAGTAAACCAATGGGGCAGTCTTGTGACTTTTTTGAGTGGACTGATGAGGTAAGTTTTAGTGTTTTATTTTTTTTTATACTTTTAATGAAGGTTATGTCTAGGTTATGTTATCAAAAAGTTAAATGTGTTTTGTTTGTAGAATTCAAAACCCAAGACTTTCGCGAAAAGACGTGGGAAAAGAAAATGTGGAGTTTGTCATCAAGAAGGTAAAGTTTTACTTTAGATTTGCTTATATTGTATTCGATTAAAACATTTTGCATTTTTAGGTCATACTCGAGTTAAATGTCCTAAATTGAATCAGTCTTAGATATATACACATGTTATTGCAGTAAAGAAGTGTACAAGTTTTAAGATGCCTTCAATTTAGTGGTATTGTAAATATTGTTCATTGAGTCAACGAATATATATAATTTTCTACAATTTTTAATATTTCCCAGTCAACGCGTGCGCTTCGTAATACTTCGCGCAGCATCGTATTTAGTGTGTTAGCAGTTGCCTACGGTGCGACATTCGCTTGTTGCGCGTATGTTCTACACGAGTTCTACACCATTTTACTCTGAACTACACGATTAAAATTAAAGTTCAATACTTCACAACTAGGTGTCGCCCGCAGACGCAAAAATCCCATAACTAACATTTTTAAACCTATATAGAACAGTAACGATTTTTGTTCAACATGGTCCAACAAGAGTTTTATGTTTACGACCATCATAAACCAAATAAAGTAAACTAAACAATACATACCGACATAAACGAATTCATTGTATTAAATATTAACAATAACAATAATTATGTATTTACATAATACAACAAATTCATTACTCAAATTTTTCCAACATATTTGAATATATTTAGAGATTTGGGAGAGGTTAAGGAGTGTGCAGTGTGTGATTGCATGAAACATGAAACTCCGGATTGCTACGAATATTGCGCATGCTGTACTACAAAACTAGTAGATGTTGTGCGCTGTTGTGTGCATTGGCAATGGCAAAGTAAGCTTGAGGAGGTAAAAGCAGAGTGAAGCAGAGGCACACACCAAGCAGTAAGGAGTATAACAGAGTGAACATAAGCAATGCACACATGTTGGAATGACGGAACCCGGTCGCTCGGCCGCGACAAGGTAAACGTGCAATTGTAGCATAAATCGTAATAAAACGGCCCACGCCACGGTGGGCTGTGTCTTCGCCAAGCGTGGTCAAACGTTGTACTGGCACAAACCATACAGTATTGTACAACAGCGGTATTTATTTATCTATGATTTTCTTCTTTATTCTTCGCGTGTTTTGTTCTACGCTCGAATCCGGCATGATTTCTTTAATATGTGACTTATTGGATCGTATACAACTATTGTATGAGCTGAAAAATTTAATTTTAGAGACAAAATGTTGTAAAATTAAGAATTAAAGTCATTATTTATCTTTAAATATCTTAAAACATTGTTGCGGATTGTTGCAGATGGCATTTCAAAGCGTGAGTTAGGCAGCATGCGCGTCGTGCACTTTCCCATCGTTGAAAACAGTTGAAGACCGAAACACTAAGAAACACACATATTAGTCACTCGAAATGTTTTATCTTTATCTACTACAGTACAAAACTCTACAATGCTTCTTTTGTTAATTTGTGTATCGCACAACCGTACGTCGTAGCTTACCGTGGGTGGGGTATGCGAACTCTAGCGGTCGCACACGAAGTTATCTAAAATATTGTATCGGTAACACTCGTTCTCAATCGTGAATGTTCGGCATTCCATATCTAGCCTGGTAGCCTGGAAGGTGGTAGGCAGCCGCTAACGCTGCTCTCGCTTTTGCTAGGCCAGTTCTTGGGTTTGGTTCGCGTCGTCGCGTTGCGTCGCCGTGTCGCTGTTTTTGGGGCGAAGCACAAGATATACACATAGAACAACCCAGCGACGAATAAAAACAATATTTTTTATACGCTCCAAGCATCAACCATCAATCCAAATCGTGCGTGCGTGTGATTTAATTCGTCGGCAACGCATTGGCGTTGCTGCATTCGTGCGATTCGAGTTTTTAGCGAGTGCAAGTCTTCGCGTTCGTGCCGTGTGGCTGTGTCTCGATCAGTGTGTTGCTCTCTGTGTGTGCGTGTATGTGCGGCGCGACGAGATGTCGATGCCGATGCCACTGCCGAAGATGCGATGAATTAATAAACAGCAGGACAGCAGGAATAACCACCGAAGCTTTAAACTACCGAACACACAAGTAGACAGATACTCAACTTTTGTTTCTGGTGTGAAAGAAACGCACAACAACCCTAGATCTGTTCGTTTGTTACTAAAAACAAAACACAAAACGGTAACGCACCACGGCCAACTTGGATCTTGTTTCACAACGCAAAGATTTTTTGTGCATTAAACAGTGAATTGGATGAAATTAAAAAAAATTGTGAATAAAGTGCATCAACAATATATTGAATAAAATAGTGATTTTGTGATTTGGATTTTTACACCGCAGCATCAGTACCATACAATATCCTTGTGTTGTTGATTGAGTGGGGGGCAAAGGACATATGTCTGCCGGTACCGCATTCTCAAACTAGGTGGGTAAATTTCAACTTTGGCGTAAATTGTCTATAAAAACCATTTGCGTACTTACATTTGGTAGTTGTACTCACCATTTAGTGTGCAAACTGTAAACTTCCAGAGTAGTTTGTACTTACTTCAAGAGTAAAAGCGTAACTGTAACTGTACTTTGATAATGACCATATTCCGAATAGGAATACCGAACGAACAACAACGAGCGTTGAACAACGCGACGCCCGAGTAAGCTTTCTAAGCGATTTTCAACGTTTCTTTTGTTTTACCAAAGCCTACTGCTCGTTTTAAATTTGTTTTGCTCATAACTCACTCCTCATTGGTTGTAAGTTGTTATTATGGTCAAGAACAAAAGAACAAAAACAATTGGAAACACCAAATTCTTAGTTTTATGTTGTTTCTAACCTCATTTTATTAGTTATGGGTATTTGAGGTTAGGGCTTGGTAAGTTTTTTCGTTGTTAGCCAGTGAACATATGTCTGGGGACTTAACCGAAACCTAGGCATGAGTAAAACGAATGAAGGGATGTTGCACTGAGGGCATAAGGGCGAGCTAGCTCGCCAGACGATGACGTACCAAGACCCCAGATTCATCATTACGTTATTCACTTCACTACCACCGGCTTGCTTGGCTTCTCTCCCGTTTCTGTTCTTTGGTTTTTGTGTACTCTGCTCTTGTGTAGTGGTTCTAGGCGGTGGCGGGGCGTCGTAGTACACAACAAACCACCACCCCTCGCCGAACTCTCGACAGTAATGTCTCCCATGGTGTTTTACCGTGAAAGATGCGTTCGTATTTGTATAAAGATGACACATAACTTAATTGCCTTTACGTTTACAGACCTTACTTTACTTTATAAGATGGTTGTTTCATTCTAACCTCACAAAACTTTGTTTCCATTTGCTTTGCTTCTGTTATCCTTCGTTTCATGAGTAGATATATTAAGATATTGCTCAGATAACTCAAAATGTTGAGTTAATGGTAATCGTAACCATTCTCTTTTTTGGTTATCCTTTTTGGGTATTCCTTCTGTTTTTGCTTCTGCTTCTGCGTTAGCTTTTGGTTTTGGGTAAGAAGAAAGTTTGCAGCGTGTGAATGTTGGGAGCATTTGAAATGTTTGAAAATGCAATGTTGGAAGTTACTACAGGCGTTTGGGGTTGTGGGCGTTTTAGTTTGGAAACGTTGAAGAGAAGAGGAGGATTGAGGCTTGGGACGGGAAATCACTTGAATTATGAATTCCCTGGTGTTGTTGCCGCTCCTCAACGCCTGTGTGTGCCCGCCCGGCGATTGTGATTACTTCGCAAACTCCCCGAAACTCTCGCGCCGAACTTACGCGCTCATTGCATCGGCAGGACGACCATCCCTATCTATAGTCACCGAACTCCGACTCAACAATTGTGTCGGTGTCGGTCGGCGTAAGTGTGTTTGGTTTGGAAGTGTGAGTTGGAGGCTTTTGTAATTGATAATTTGACTTTATACGCGCTCATTTTGTTTGCCCGGCTGCCGCGAAGGGCAAAAATGAATGGATTTAATACTGACGGGGTACGACCACTAGAAAAGCAGCACGCTCCTAGTTGTGTTATAATAACTTAACAACTTACAACCAGCGGGGATGAGATGGGGTTTTGGTATTAGAACATTCTGGGACTTTACTACTGCCGTATGGGGTGACTTCATAAAATTTTGCCTTCGTAAATAAAATAAAATACATGGTTTCACTTGGTTTGTTGGGTTTGCTAGGGTTTGCAGACATATGTGTCACTATATATCGCAATTGCGCAATAACCGAGTTATAGTCCCGATACTAACACCCTTTTTTCGGTGTTATTTTTTTAAAGGCGTCATAACCGATGTTGTGAACACTAATACTATCAAAGTATTAACCCTATGTATGTATATAATATGTGAGTTAGATAAATATTAGGGAAGGTTCTTTCCGTTCGCATTTTTCTATTATTATTTTTTGTCAATGCCTTTTTGACGTTATGGGGTGTTGGGGTGAGGAAATACAAAGGCGGTGTGATGCATGGATATGACATGCTTTACAAGCTGGCGTAGTGTGCACTGGTGGTGGCTTGTCGAACGTTTGGCGCTTGCTTGCGTTGTGAGGTTATGTTCGGAATATGGGTCTATTCTATAATTAAGGAAATTTCACATAAATGCATATCGCCTTGCGTTGCTTTGGTTTGGTTGGGGAGTGCAAGGCGACTGGCGGCTCCAAGCAACATAAACACATGTTGGCACTCGGGATTTGACGCCTCACCAGATACACAATAATTGCCTTCGTAGACTATGTGTTTTGTGTTTGGTATATAAGTATATATTATGCAGATATTGCTTATTTTGGTCGTTTGGTTCTTACGGGGCATTTTAGTCGTTTACCATGTGATTGGGATTTATTTTACACCCTCGAACACACATTTATTTTACATGTGTCAAGTTATAAAATTTTTTATAAGCGATATTTCCAAATTTGGTTTATTGTTTCGTTTGTTGTCATATTGATCATTTTTAACTTTTTGTTTTTAAGTTTTGTGAGGATTACTTATAGTTTTGATAATTGTTGTTTGTTTTCAATTGATTGTTTTTGTTATGATAGTAACCGGATTGAGTGGCCCACAATCATAGAAATATGATGGGCGGAACCGGATAGAGAGAATATGACAAATTGCGATAAACTGACGGAATTTATTTGTTGCATCGTTTCTCCTTTATCCTCTTTCTTCGTTGTTTACATATATATTGTTCACATTCTCTCTTTGTTATCTTTCTTTTCTGCTTTGGTTTTCTCATTTTATTATTTTTCTCTTACTTTTTTGCTTTTGCCATTCCCGTCTTTCTTTATTCCTTTTATTTAGGAAAAACACTTCTCGTTTCTTTTTTTCCTCTTCTACTCTCTCTTCTTTCATTCTGCCGTTTTCTATTTTTCCCTCTCTTCTTTCTTTATGTCTCTTTCTCATTTTTCCTCTTTCTATCCCTTTGTTTATTTATTTTTTCATTACTTAATTTTTTCTATCGTTTCTTCTTTTTTCATTGTCACTATACTAAAAACCAATATATAAGTAACATACTGGCTATCTAATGTTTTCTTCTACGTTTTTCATTTGTTTTGTTCTACAACATATCTGTTTATCCACTACAGTGCCACCATCTGTTTTTGTCTTTTCTGATATTAAGTTATTTATCTTCTTCTCATTCTAAATAAGTTTACCTTTAATTTTATTTGAGAAAAACAACTTTCTTCTTTTGTCTCTTACTAAAACTTAATCACTTTATAAATTACCTTCATTCTATGTTCTCTTCTTCTTTATATTTTTGCCTTATTTCGCTTATTGAAATTCTATATAATTTTGTTTATTATATAATGATTCTGTTTTTGTTTTTCTGATATACCTATTTTTTCACTTCTGCTTTAATAAAGCATTGAATTCTATGACAATCACACCCAAAATTCCACGCAAAACAACATAACGATACCGATTATTTATCGATTAGATATAATAGCGTCAGTTTCATATATAAAGTAAAATTAGTTTTGTCAAGTTTTTCCACCTCAACCATAATTCCATTAAATACATTTCACCAAATAATAACACATCTTTTCTATCCTTCAACACTAACTTATTTATTGGATAAAGATTTCCCCCCATTGTGCTTCTGCTTCTTAATAAACATCCATCTTTTATGATATTAGCGATATTTTTCCTTTAACGTTAACTTTCATAAAATATTTATATATATAGTATGTTATTTGTTTAACTAAAAATAATATTTGTGCAATACACCGATAACTGTTAATAGTGGTAACTTTGTATAAATAAACCACACTCCTTACATAAAGTAAGATAACAATATCACTGATAAGCAATATTGATTCGTTCGTTATGTTTATTTTGATATCTTTAAACACATAATGCAATACAATCTAGGACAATCCATAACGCATTGTTTACTTTCTATTGCAGTTTATCACTAATGACGTGAGAACCGCAGTCGTCGCCATGCAGCGGTCATCGTTGTTCATCGCCCTGGCGGCCTGCATATTGGCCGTCGGCGAGGGCAGCAACGTGGTGCGCAACTTCTCCGACTCGGAGGTGGAGCGCTTCAATCATCTGGTCGTCGATATGAACACCGGACGCGTGTACATCGGCGCCGTCAACCGCCTGTACCAACTCTCCCCCGACCTGGAAAACGTGCTGACCGCCACCACCGGCCCCGAACTGGACGCCGACGAATGCTCCGTGCTCGAATGCACCACCTCGGTGAACAAGAAGATGACCGACAACGTGAACAAAGCGTTAGTTATCGATTACACCAACAGCCGGCTGATATCCTGCGGCAGCCTCTTCCAGGGCATGTGCACCGTACGCAATCTGCACAACATCTCTGATTCGAATGTGAAAGCAATTCGCGAAGCCGTCGTGGCGAACAATGCGACAGCCTCGACGGTGGCTTTCATCGCGCCGGGACCACCGAATCCACCCGTTTCAAAGGTGATGTACGTCGGGGTGACCTTCACGTTAGGTTCACCATACCGATCGGAAGTACCTGCGGTGAGTTCAAGATCTTTAGAGAAAGACAAAATGTTCACCATTGCTCAAACGGCCGTCACGACTGGCACCAGAATGTTTGTGAATTCGTTAGCGCGCGAACGGTATCCGATCAATTACGTGTATGGGTTTTCATCAGAAGGGTTCAGTTACTTTCTGACAACGCAGATGAAGCATATGACGTCGAATCAGTACATTAGTAAACTGGTTCGGGTTTGTCATGACGATGAGAATTACTATTCGTACACTGAGATACCGATAGATTGTGTCAATGGCGGGAGGAAGTACAATCTGGTGCAGGCGGCGTATATGGGCAAGGCCGGGTCTGAGCTAGCTGCGGATTTGGGCATTACAGCACAGGACGATGTGTTGTTTGCTGTCTTCAGCGAGAGTGATGCCACCCAGCCTGGAAAACCATCGGAGTTGAGTGCGTTGTGCGTCTATTCGTTGAAAGCCATCCGGCGGAAGTTCATGGCGAACATCAAGAACTGCTTCAGCGGGAAGGGCGAGCGTGGGTTGGACTTTATCTCGCCCAGCCACAAATGCGTGCCTACGGTAAGTTGTAGTTGTAGTAGTAGAACACAAGTTTTCGTTTTCATTTCCTTTTGGTTATTTCGGGCTAGAAAAGTGTCGGGACAGGTGCGTCTTCTTGAACCTATGAACACCCTTCAATGTTTTCGGGGGGTGTTAGTGTTGGACGACAGTGGTGGCGGCGGCAGCGGTAGCAACCGGCGTCTGCTTCGCTTTCGGTGTGCTTGCCCTGCGCTCGCCGGAGTATTGATCGATTTCAGCCGGGCCTTCGTCATGCAAGCAGGCAGCAGGCAGGCGAGCAAGCTCGCTCCCCGTGCGCGCTGCACGAACGGCCCACGCGTTCGCGGCCCGGCTTTTCTCTCCCTCGGTAAAGCGCGCGCCTGCCGCTCATTCATCTCGCACGAAATTCACGTGCATCCCGTTTCTTATTCGCGTGGTGTACGTGTGCACCTTCATAGACGATGGTGATGCACCCCCTACTTATAGCATGCCGCAATTGCAGGTTCAGACTTTACTGCTTGCGACTCTACTTTACCCCAGCCTGTCAATGTGTTGGGTTTGGTACACTGGTTCAGCTCGCAGGTTGCAGGTTGCCAGTTCCGAGTTTCTACCCCTCACCTTCTTTCTGTGTGCTTTTGCTATTGCTCGATGCGATACAACACAATACACCTTCCGCGTTGTTGCGAATTCTTCCTCCGGTTCCCATCCACATCTACATTTCGCCCGCCCGCCCGGACGACGAATGCGGATATTAACAAAAGCTATCTGGCTATCTCTCGCATCTCTCTCGGCTATAATTGAACCATTAATGCACGGCGGAACAGCCATTCTCGGCCGGGCCATCTACTACTACACGCTGGTACTCGGCGGGGGTGCAAAATCCTGCTAGCCGAGCTAACGCGCGCTTCGTATTATTTCTTTCGCTTGTTTGATGACTTATATATAGACACCGGGACCCGACAATCAGATTAAATCTAAATGCACTGCACTCGGGGCTTTCGGGGCGGGTGCTCAGCGAGTAAACAATGTTTAAAAAGAATAAAAAAACGGGAAACTCACATCGTTGTGCTACTATAGGATGCTGTGGGTCGGAGTGGATACTCGATTGAGAGAGGATGGCGTAGAGTGCGCAAGGAAGGCAGATAAATAAACGCCGGAATTGGAGTTTTTTGCGACGACCGGTCGCATGGCGCTGCTTTATTCCTAGCGCCCAGCTCGCCGCCTCTACTACCGATAGCATATGTTCCGTCCGGCCTCGTCGTTCCCCCGTTTCGCGTAAAACGCAAATCGACATCAATTCCAGGATGCGCGCTATCTGCCTACGCGACGGTCCGCACGGGTCCCGACATTTATTTAATTTCATCTTTTGTCGCGAGCGCGCAACTCGTGAATGATGGTTATGGCATGTTGTAACGTCGTTTCGAAATCGTTTAGGAAATTTTCGTTTAATTGAAAAATGGTCCTTCTTCACGTGACGAGGCACAACGCACGAAAGAAACATGAGCTTTTGGCATTTTACCATTTAGGACGGTGTAGGAGTTTAATATACAGAGGACTGAAAATTACATTTGTAATTTATTTCAATCAGATTTATCACAAACACACAATACGTGTTTGAAAACTTCCTTGATAAGCTCCTTTTTTGTATGCTAATAAAGAGATAGGGAACAGATAACGATACATTTAGGGGAGGATATTGATTACCGCCACCATTAGTTTCTAAAAACTTTGCAAAACACACAAAATTGATTTAATTTTTCTTTAAAACAAAGTTTAGGATTTTTTATTTAAAAAACTAAATAAGATAATTAAATTTCGTTTTAACTATATGAAAGTACATTTAATTGTCTATAAAACCCTTATTTTTAATTAAAAATATACCGAGTGAGACAAAAACTACAAAGAAAATAAAAACAAATTACAAGTTTTACTATGACAATGAAAATCGTTTAAGTTCTAACTTTAAGGCTAAATATCTTATACAATAAGGGTTGTATTTTATTTTGAATGAATTTATTCTTAAAGTGTATTTAATAAGCTTTAATTTCAATTTAACAAAATATTTTTATCATAATTAGTTGATTTTATATCAATTAAAACGTAAACTTTTTTGTTACTAAATTTTGAATTTTTTGTTTTAAAAACGAAGTTTGGGATTTTTTATTTCAAAAACTAAATAAGATAATTAAATTTTGTTTTAATTATATGAAAGTACATTTAATTGTCTATAAAACCCTTATTTTTAATTAAATATATACAGGGTGAGTCAAATTCTACAAGCATAAGAAATACAAATTTCACAAAAACTTAGGTAAAAAAAATTAAATTGACTTTGAAAATATGTCCCCCCAAACAATTTTCTCATAAACGAAGTATATCAAATTTCCTAATTATGTATTGATCAAAGAGAACAAGACTTAAAATCATACCAGACCCCTGCTGATTGTCAAAACACACAATTTCCGTTTGAAAACGTTTTAGACGGATCACAAGACTAAATTTTATTGACAAACAAAAGAATATCCAATAGTTAAGAATGAACCTCAAATTGTTAATAAATTTCAACATAAATTCGAATAAAGTTGGATTCAATGATTCAACCGAACTAAAACGCGCCGGATGAAAGGATTGTGAAATATGCAGAACGAAAGTGGCGGAAGTAGCAGAAGACAGCGAGAGCGCCACAACTACTGCGAATCGAGCGCAAAGCGCAACAAATCAATAGCTTTTTCTCGCATTTAATTTGAGTTTTAATCCCAAAAAAGCAACGTACAAAACTATATGTTTAAACCGTTATATTCCAGTTTCGCGCTATAGAATTTCGGTTTTTATTTCCAATTTTGTTTCGTCGCAGAAGAATCGGTAGTGTTCTTTCTGCCACTATATAAAGTCCGTGCGCTTTCTACTGTGTTTGGTTATGTGTTAGGCATGGCACCACTATTATTGTTGGCGCATGTTGGCAACAACCAACAACGTCCACCAACTCAACTTGGTTTCGGTTCTTTCCGACTTTGAGTTCAGCAGCTTGTTGTTGTGTTCCTTCCCGCTGGCTTGCTTTCACATCAGAAACCGTGCGCTGCACGAATAAAGTCTACGGTTTCGTACGCGACGCGTATAACATTTCAACTCTTTTATCGAGACCATTATCTATCGCCATACTGTACTAAGCCGAAGCTCGCGTTTTGTGCCATAATGCGAGCATAACCTACCGAAAAAAATATGAAGAATAAAAAATTATATAGGAGAAAATATACTTATACTCTACACTCGTGGTTTTTTTTGCTTTGCTTTGCTTTACTTTAGTCTCGGGTTGGCGCTGGCGGTTTTTCTTTTTTCGTTTTTACAATGGGTAAATATTTTGGTTTAATGCACGCGACATAAATGAAATGCACAAAACATGTGTGCGGCATATTAAAACCTTGAAAATACATTCCAATCTCAATCAAATAATTTATTCGGATATAAAAATTTGTTCATGGTTCAAGGCTCGAATTAAATTAATTTTAATATTTCTTATTATTATCAACATTAACACCTTTACACCTAATTTTTATCTTGTTAAGATTTTAATTACTTTTCTTTTTTTTGATTCGGTAGTTTATTTAGATTTGAAACGAAAGTTTTTGGAAAACTTAAAATTTGTCATTCTTGTCGTTGTTTTTGTAGGAAGACAACGACGTCTAGGTATTTTTTAGATTGTTTACTACAAGTTTTGTTAAAACTTTTTTTTAGATATTTTAATAAGAATAGTAGTTTTTGAAGTTAAAAATTGGTTATGTGTTTTTTTACTTGTTAAAATTTCGTTAAACTTCAAGGGTAAATATCTTACACAATAAGGGTTGTATTTAATTTTGGATAAATTTATTCTTAAAGTAGATTTAAAAAGCTTTAATTTCAATTTTACAAAATATTTTTATCATAATTAGTTGATTTCATATCAATTAAAACGTAAAAGTTGTTTAGTTACTACAGATTTAAATTTTTATACTACGACTAAAATCGTTTAACTTCTAACTTTAAGGGTAAATATCTTATACAATAAGGGATGTATTTTATTTAATTAAATTTATTCCTAAAGTAGATTTAATAAGCTTTAATTTTCATTTAACAAAATATTGTTATCATAATTAGTTTATTTTATATCAATTAAAACGTAAAAATTGTTTTGTGACTAAACATTTTATTTTTTATATCAAAACCAAAGTTTGGGATTTTTATTTAAAAAACTAAATAAGATAATTAAATCTCGTTCGAACTATATGAAAGTACATTTAATTGTCTTTAAATCCCATATTTTTATTTGAAAATATACTGAGGGAGTCAAAATCTACAGAGAAAATAAAAGCAAATTACAAGTTTTACTATGACTCGTTTAACTTCTAACTTTAAGAGTAAATATCTTATACAATAAGGGTTGTATTTTATTTTGGATAAATTTATTCTTAAAGTAGATTTAATAAGCTTTAATTTCTATTTAACAAAATATTTTTATCATAATTAGTTGATTTTATATCAATTAAAACGTTTTTTGTTACTAAAGATTTAAAACCGGTAATTAAAACATTTTTAGCGATTTTTGTAAAACTGGTGCATTCTATCAAAAAAAGTTACTAAGATAATTAGTTCTCCAGATTATTAGCTACAACATTTGTTGATATTTTGACTAGAAATTGGCATTTTTTGAAGTTTTAGTAAAAAAAAACACAAATTTATCCACAAAAATCCTCAGAAATTACAGTAACATAAACATAAATGTTATTATCAACATTAGCACCAAAACACCTAATTTCCTATAATAATTAGTTCTTAATTACACTTCCCCTGTTTTATTACCATTCCTATTATAAATATTCCCATTCTCCAGCGCCAGATAAACAAATCGGTACGATCGTAATAATATTTCCTTTTTTCCTTTCATATTTCCAACTTATCCTATCGTATTCTATACACTCATCTATCTTTATTCTGTTTGTATCTATGTTTTATGGTGTGCGTTGTGTTGTGGTCTACTTTACGTTCGGTCTACTTAGTTTAATTGAATGTTTGCACAATGACACAGCGTTCGCTTTGCAGTATTAATGACCAAATCCGCGAGTGCGCTCGTAACTACAACTACACAACAGTGGATGTGTGCGCGTAGGGTTTGTTGTTGTCGTTGTCATTGATTAATAATTACGTTTACGATTCTTCCACATATTTCCGCGCGCTGGTTCGTCATAAAAATAAATCGAAAACGAATCATACGTTTTATCATGCATTACTCGTAAAAACTCACAAAGCAAATTACTCTGGACGTAAACTACAGAAACGCCACACACAGACATGTCACATGGTGTGGAAAAAGTTAAAATAAAGAACCGAGTGATTTATTATCATGAGAGATTGTTATCAAACTTTCAACGTTAACGACTTTACGCCATGTTCTAAAATGTGAGGTTAATAATAACGACATTTTTTTAGTTTTATTTTATTTTTTTGATTGTTATTATTAATAATTTGTGTTGAATTATGTGGGTTTTGTTATTAAATTGTTGAGTGGTTAGAATTTAAATTTTAATGTAGTTGTTTGTTAATTATTTATTGGAAAATCGGAAATGTGTAGTGTGTAATTTGTTGTAATTTGGGTGCAATTTGATAAACTAGCAATGAATTTATTATATTTTAATCAGCGCGAGTGAATCGAATCATTTCGGTTATGTTAAAATGTTGTTATTACGCAGGCTGGGTTGAATCTGAGTGCTTTTTGATAATCAGGATAAACATCAAAATCATGGATGGCAATCAAAATGTTATTATTTAATATTTTGCGTCAAAGTAGTGGAATTTAGTTTTAGTTTATTGCAGGAATTTTGTAATAATTAGTTGTGATTATCATCAGTCTGTGCTTTTTGAGGTTAAAAAGTAGTTTTGCTATTTTCATTAAACGTACACATTAGTAACAATCACAATTTTTGTGATTCTAGCAAAAGTGGTGGGTTCTAGCAAAAAATGTTACTAAGATAAAATGTAGATTATTAAATTCCCTACAACTTTTCTTTAAACAATTTTTTGATATTTTTATTAGAAATAGTATTTTTTTGAGGTTAAAATTTAGTTTTGTTATTTTTATCAAACTTACACATTGGCTACAATCACACTTTTTGCGATTCTAACAAAACTGGTGCGTTCTAGCAAAAAATGTTACTAAGATAAAATATAGATTATTAAATTCCCTACAACTTTTGTTTAAACAATTTTTTGATATTTTGTTTAGAAATAGTTGTTTTTTGAGGTTAAAAATTGGTTTCGCCATTTTTATAAAACTTAGACATTTGCAACAATCACAATTTTTGCAATTTTAGCAAAACTGGTGAGTTCTAGCAAAAAAATGTTACTAAGATAAAATGTAGATTATTAAATTCCCTACAACTTTTGTTTAAACATTTTTTTGATATTTTGATTAGAAATAATAATTTTTTGAGGTTAAAAATTAGTTTTGTTATTTTTGTCAAACTTACACATTGGCAACAATCACAATTTTTGCGATTCTAGCAAAACTGGTGCGTTCTAGCAAAAAATGTTACTAAGATAAATTGTAGATTATTTAATTCCCTACAACTTTTGTTTAAACAATTTTTTGATATTTTGATTAGAAATAGTAGTTTTTTGAGGTTAAAATTTAGTTTCGTTATTTTTATCAAACTTACAAATTGGTAACAATCACAATTTTTGCAATTCTAGCAAAACTGGTGCGTTCTAGCAAAAAATGTTACTAAGATAAAATGTAGTTTATTAAATTCCCTACAACTTTTGTTTAAATAATTTTTTGAAATTTTAATTAGAAATAACAGTTTTTGATGTGTTTTTACGAAAAATAGTTAATTTTTTTGTTTTGAAAAAACAATAACATAGACAAAAAGCACTTCTGTAGATAATATTTAATATTTTAATTAGAAAAGGTTTTGTAACGAGTTTTTTAATGATAAAAACAATATATAATGATAATTCTCGTAATATTTGTCACTTTAGCCGAAAGTATTACTAATACTTCGTAAATAATTATGAAGAATTATCCAGAAAATGTTGTTTCCGCGGTTAAACATTACTTTTACTTAGAATTGTAATAAACCATAAAAAATATAAAACTCACCATTCTTTCCAGAACTAATGAAAGTTAACAAAAATAATTATCAACATAAAACTTTATTATTTCGATGAACTTTAAAACATTATAATAATTATAATTATTACAATTCTTAATTCATAAATATAAAAAAAAATATTCAAATAGTTAAATACATTTCATTCTTAATCTGAACTTAATCTCACTTAGTAACTTAGTTACATTTTTTCTATTCACAAAAAATTCAATGAATTTAGCTCAACCAATTTCTTCTACTCTCCTTTCAACACGAAAGCATAATAATAATCATAGTTTAGCATTTACATTCTATTTAGGTTTATTTTTAGGACAAAACCCAGTAAAAAGCTATTGATATAAAGGCTTTGTTATACTAATTTCGAGGTCTTTTCAACAACTTTCTGCTCTTTCTGCCACTTTCATTACGCATAATTTGACAACAATGAAAGCTGGCGCATCGTGCGAACTGTACATCTCACGAGCAATCAAGTCAAAACAAAACCAAGCAAGTAGTAGGCAAGTAGTCGGAGAGTAACAACAAAACAAAACATGTTTTTTCTTGCAAATTTACGATTTGAGATGCGGCACATTCAAATACATGAACAGTTCATGTCAGAACACGTCGATTTAATGTTACTACATCGAACGCGAAATGTAAAATATGCGAAACTTACGTATTTAATTTATGTATGTATGTTTATTGTGTGTGTAAGTGAGTATGTATGTAATGCCTGCTCCACACTCTCGGCGAGCAAATTCGATAAGCTTGCTCGTCAAAATAGCACGAGGCGAAGAGCTGGCGTCTTCACTCTCGCGAGCACCTCAGTACCATGAGTGACACCAAGCCTCATTTTCTTTGACTCGGGACAAAAAACCGCCTCTAGAGCCAAGTCGCACGAGGCGAATAAATATCTCACGAGGCGAGCTGAAGTTCGCCTCCTCACTCTCGTTACTCGGCCAACTTGGTGCTACTTCGCGAGAGTGTGGAGCAGGCATTATGCTATGCCGGTAACATGAGTATTTACGAAGATTCGCATACGTTTACAATACTATGCAAGTTTCATACCGCCAACAGGCAAACCCATCAACCGTAGTACAGACTTCGACCCTTTTTGTTATTTTTTGGCAACACAATAAATATTTTGTAGATTTTTCAGTGTTGTAGCGATGTGCGAGTAATGGGCAATTA
>JARJDS010043110.1:0-11480 GCA_030264155.1 Atheta pasadenae
AAGTTCGGGCACTTGAACTTAGAATATTTTTTGATCCCTAAAGTCCTACTTACCATTGATAGAACTTTCTCATTTAATTACAAAAAAGAACAACCTGCAACGAGATTCGAACTAAGGATCCTCTGATCACCAGGCCGACCCTTAACCACTAGACTACTTTCTATTCCTCCGATATACAAAATTTTACGCCATATATGGTTCATTAAAAATATTCAAAATAATAAACATACTTACACATACAAATACCAAATACAATTACAATTTTAAATAAAGTTGTAATTAAAACTTAAAAATACAATTAAAACATTAACTAAAATGCAATTTACAAAGGAGTTAATTGTATTTTTAAAGGATCTTTAATTCCGTAAAGTAATTCCGCAGCAAATGTCATTGGTGGATGATTCCAAGTTATATCAAACTTTTTCACCATCTAAAAATTTGTTTTATAAATTACTTATGATCCAATTAAGTAAAAAACAGATTAAAACAAATAATAATAAAAGTGTCATACCTTAGCAATAAGGACTTCAATTTCAAGATTAGCCAATCGTTTTCCAATACAACTTCTGGGCCCAAAACCAAAAGGCATACTAACGAATGGACTTACACTTTTCAGTTCCGACGATGGATCATTACGCAACCATCGTTCCGGTTTAAATTCTTTCGCGTTCTTGTAGTGCGTTTCACTTAACGATAAATATAAATGTGGTACAATCACAGATTTCTGCAAGTATTTTACATATAAATCATTTACACCCAATAAAACCACTTATAACTTACACCGGCAGGAATGTTATACCCTCCCAGCGTCACGTCTTTCGTCATTACACGTAAATTGGCCGGTGTGACCGGTGCAATTCGCATCGTTTCTTTAATCACAGCGCGTAAGTATTGCAAATGTTCAAGGCTGTCTTTATTCACAACAAACGAAGAACCAGGAAGTGCTTTACGTACTTCTTCACGCAGTTTAAGTTGAACGTCCTTATTCGCTGCCAAAAAATACAAAACAGCCGCGGAAATTTTTCCAGTCTAAAATAATTTCATTTTATATTTAAAATAAATTTTTAAATTAAATTTTCGTAATAAAAAAAACCTTACAGTATCAATACCAGCAGCTAACATATCCAAAGTCATGACAACCGATAAAATTTTTCCTTTAGTGCGTAATTTTTCAAACGCTGATTTATCTGCTTCACTTTTTAGTGCATAATTCTGGTCGTTTTCAACTTTATGAATAGCTTCCTCAATCAAAGCCAATACTTTGCTATAAAACATAACCTCAATTATTAATTAAACACAATATAATCACTGAGAAACACTTGCTTTGTAAAAAAATCCTGATACTCAACAAATCTCTTCCATATCGGGAGGTTAAACTTCCGACAAAATGGCGCAAACGGTGAAAAATCTAATGTGTGCATCATACGAAAAATATCCAACATATACATCGCCATTTTGTGCGACTCTTCAGTTGGATTTTTATCGATACAACCCAATCGAGTGTCCAACGCAATCACACCAATCGATTCCAAAGCCCATTTATGCAACTCATCCAAATAATCATCGGGCATTTCACGTAGAGGACTTACATTCATAAATTCCGTAGTGCGTTCAATAAAGTCATCAGCGACATCATTAATTGAGGTTATGTACTGTTGAGCGGTACGCGGTTGCATTAAAATCGGGTTTACTTTCGAACGAAAATCAGCCCAAGGTTCATCATTACTGCAGCAAACAACAAAATAAGATAAAACCACTCAAAAAATACTAAATCGCGAATGATACTGATAGTGACTGCACCAAATAACTAATGATAACATATTGTTTTTGTCACTAAGCGAAACTTAAAAATTGTTTGATTACCTTGTAAGTAATCCTTCAATATCTCCAAAGAGATCTTTCCGCATAACGTTGCGATAGTAAGCCATGGAATGAAATCCTTGACGTTGTGGCCAACTACCTTCATTTCTAAACATCATTTCCACATCTTTTATGTCGTATATTAAAACGGCATCGCCGACTCCCATTAAATTCCGTAAACTAACCATGTTTCCGTATGTTTTGTGCATGCTGCAACCAAATATACACAAAGTTTTAGGTTACGTTTAATTTAAACTTTATACTTCAAAACAAATAACTTACACTGTCACCATTTCAACAGGATCTTTGTACTTTGCTGCCATCCATGTTGAACCAATTATAGGAAACGAGGCTGGGCCAGGAATCTCATCAAACGATTTTATTGATTGCGTTTTTTGTTGTGAAGTAGTCGAAGCAGCGATGGTAGCTTTCGTACGCTGCGAAACACAGCGCACAGTGTTTCCTAAACGATGTAAGTTCAATCGCGACATCTCAACTACTGATGAGAAACAAGTGCAATCAAGACCAAACACGCACAGGTTTTAACTTGTTGTGAACACTTCCGTGTTGTGAGTATTCAACGAGTTGATACGAAATTCAACGAATGTACAATGTTTCAAGGCTAAAGTAGCAAATAGAAAAGCTAATCTAACAAATATGCAACTTTATCTACACAAAACTATTAATTCCTATGCAAAAACAAACTGAAATTCATCATTTATTAATAGTAGTGCCAGGTTTATAACTTAAACCTTCCAATTTATCAATACTATTCAATAAATCCGGCCGGGTAATCAGCGCGCGTTTAATTGACTGTGACAATAAATTATCTTGAAAATACGGCGCAAACGGCATGTCTTCCAGAGAAAACACGTGTACGTTACCGTCAATATCAGCGACTAATAAACACCGTCCATCTTGCGTAAACTGAATCAACGTATTGCGCGACTTTGTCGGCGACATAGTCGCACTCTGCGAGTCATACGTCTTGCGCTGCAAGTCCCAAATAAAAATCTCGTTTCCCGAAATGCTAGCGATGATAGTTGAATGTGATGGACTCCAAGCCACGCCTTGCACCCCCATCCATCGCTTTTTAATCTCAAACAACGGCTCCGCAATACCATCGGCCCACAAACGTATCGCCCAATCATCGCCGCATGTCAAAAACAATTTATTACAAAATGGCGAAAATTCCATCGCATACATTGGTCCATCGTGCGCGAGATGCAAATCCAAATGTTGATGGAAATAATTCTTAGAGCATTTGTGCACAATACCTTCACTAGTGCTTATATAGTAAATCCGTGGATCTACTGGATGGCCAGTGTAAACCAACGCGGGTGAATGCCGTGAATTCAAAACTTTTTTAGTTAAACACTTCCGTAGGGTTTCGATACCTTTCAGTTTGCCTTCCGCGGATGTAATGCGCATCATGTGACTGCTCCGCATCGTTTTACTTTGACGATTAAGACGACACTTGACAATGCGACCATTTTGACATGTTGCTACCAAAAATTCTTGACCTTTATAGTAGTCAACGTCGGTGTACCAATTAAGTTGCCATATTGGTTCATACAAACCACTGCTTGCTTTGCAATTAACACCTACGATAAAGATATCACGACGACTTACGTCGATTACTTTGATTTCCCCGTCATAAAACCCCACTGCCAATGTGTTATGATATTGATTGCTGAAGTCTAAAGAAGTGACCGGTGTTTTAAAGTGATATTCACGTTCTGGCTGCACTGGATTTTTAATATTCCACAAAAGAACTAAACCGGTCACTTCATCGTCGTAGTAAAAGCGACCGTAACCCACGGCGACAATATCTCGATTTACTTTGTTGATGCACATCGCAGATACACAACGACCTTTAGTATCTTTATTAGCAAAAGTCCACAAAAAATTTAACCGATAATTATACTCAATCCCCTCCCTAAACGGACTCGGGTCACTTAAACCACGAAATCTTTTCTGTTGTTTGTTAAACACATTGTTCGCCAAAATCCTTTGCATTATGCACACAGAATCTAAGTATCTTTCATTCTTCGACAACTTAAGCAGTTGAATATCTTCATTGGTCAACGCGTCATCTTTCTCCAAAGATGTCAAACTCAAATTCGCGGTATCATATTGTTGCGTTAAACAATCGTCGTGATAAGTATCATATAACTCCCACATCGAAACAAATGAATAATCATTGGTACATTTAATCTTTGGCGCTTCGGTGAATTTCGTTTTGTTTAAAACCGACACGGTTTGAATGGTCGCATTAACCAATTTGCGGTTTTTACCCCTTCCTTCTGTCAAAAACTCATACAATTTATTATCTTCCTCTGCTCTCTCCCCATCGGGAGTATCTTTTTCTACTGTTGATGATGGCAAATCTAACAAAATATACGTTTCGGTTTCAGTGATAACTAAACTGATGTATTCCGGCATCGGAATCGGTGGTGCAATGTAAACACTTCTCTCCGATTCGTCTTTAACTTCATCGCCGTCCATTACCACTGGTTCACTATAATCCATCGACGCCGTAGCTCCCACCACATCTGTAGCGGTTTCTCCCCATGTCTGACCGGCTGTGGTAAAGACAGACGTGGTGCGTGCACCTTGAGTGAACGATTGGAACATACGACTGGCTTGGATCATTGTTTGATTCAGGGATTGTGTATTTTTAGCGATTAATATATCCGAATGGACTAGGTTACGTTCTTTGGCTGCTTTGAAACACGATTGTGGTATTTGGCGCGGAGTGACATTCTCACCGTTGAAGTAGACTTGTAAGCGGATTATGGAGCGTCGCGATTGACGCAGTACAGTGATGTTGGACTTTTGACGATTGCGTAGGTGTTTCTTTGTACCTGGATTCGTTCCGTATGACGACATTTTGAAGATAATTCAGAACACAAACCAAAATGACACTGTTTACAACGCGTAAACAGACTTTCGCGAGAACAAATTGCTATGGTTACTTAGTTACTAGGTTACAAATGAAAATGTTTGATCAATAAACAGAAACTAATACTAAACTTAATTTGAAACTTAAAATAATAGGTTTTAATAAAGACCACGTCGGGGAAACGTGTTGGCATTATTCCGTGATCCAGTAGAAGAAGCCGTTCTTTCACGTGGTGGACGTCCATCACGTCCACCGCTTATAACTGAAAATAATGTTCTCTAAAAACAATCGAATTAGTAATTAAATAAGCATTATTTAGTAGTCATATGTATGTTACTTACATCTGGTGCACCCCGTGAGTCCGATCGTCGTTCATTTGAAGAATTGAATTGATTGAAAGGAAATGATGGCAAATTACGATCGTAATTATTCTTGCGTATGTTATTCATTATGGAAGAACCCGAATGGCTTACATCCACACAACTTGCTGACCTTTCAGCTTTTGTCTAAAATAAACCAAGAACTTTACGTCTATCTAAAAACACGTACTTAATTAAATAATACGCACCGTTTCAATATATTGAAGTAACCTAGCACGTTGTTTAATCATCTCATCATACGCCTGTTTTAAATCAATGTACTTTTTCTCACCACTAGTAACTTGCTTCTTTAAGAACGCAATGTATTGATCTTGTTGTTTGTTTTGAAACTCATTTATCTTAATAATAATATAAAATAAAATAAATACTAAGAAAATCACACCAAACTTATCCTACCTTAACAAGCGGTAAAGTACAATCCGGTTTGAAATGCTTTGTAATTTCCGGAGGTGTTTTATTGTCCAAAGGCATCAATTTATTCATTGATTTTTTACAAACTGGGCATGACTTTTGTTGGGCTAAATTTATTACAATTAAAAATTTAAATTGGAAATCTAATGAACTTTACTTACTTGTTGTTTGCGCACAGCGTTTACACAAAACATGACCACAGCTAGTTACAAAGTATTGCTGCACTTTGACATCAAAGCATTTATTGCAATGTAACCAAGCAAGCGACGACATTTTAATAAAAAACTACACGAAATCAAGAAGAAAAGAATTACAAACTTCTTACAATTTCGAAAAACAATTGAATATATTTGTTTGACAGTTTAGCATAATTTGACAGTAGTGTTGTTTTGTTTCGCCACCAGGTGTCGTTAGAATTTTAAACTCTAAAGCAAATGTTACACTTTATTTCTTTTTTTTTTAAATAAATTACAAGAACTAAGGTTCAATACATTTATAATATGTTTATTATATTTAATATAATGTACTAATAAATAGAACGCTGTGTTTTTATTAGGATTATTAGTAAACTGAAATGAAAATGAATAATATTTTGAGGTTAAGTTAGTGAAGTCAACTGTGAACTCATACATCAATTACGAGTTGTTATCCCGAAAATATTATGTAAAAATATAAATATCAAACAATTGCTAATCAATGAGATAAGTTGTTAGGACAAACACAATTACAATATGATACCGCGCGCTAGTTACGCCCGATGTGCATGAATAATGCTTGCCGATTGCCAAGAAGCGCGAATTGTGAGTGTCGTCCAAGCGAAATTCAACGATTCACAAATCGTGCGCAATGTATCCTTTTACCAAGTACTAATTAACTTAATTTGGGACATCGGGGCGTTAATTAAGAGTACACTATTACTCTCGGCGACGCCTTGTCTTGTCTCAGACGGTCGTGATGTACAGCAACATGTGTTCATGATTACACTTATGATCTGTCTGATTCTAACTGTGGAACCTAGATATATTCTTAACTAAAACTAAAATTAGATTTTATTGAATGTGCAGCCGGTGAGAGAGGATCTGCTGGCTGACCACCGGCTACTAGCTCTAGTTGACAACCAACAGAGTTATGGTTTATTTGTGTTAATTTCGGAGCATTTGCTGCCACAAGAATTCACTGATCTTACCATTGAAAGGGCTATTCCTATCGATGATAACTTTTTCTGTGGTAAGTACCAAAAAATTAATATTATTAGTAAACTAAAACAAAACAGGTTTTTTGCTAAAAACATATCGTAAATATTTTAGATACAGACAGCATTCCAAACATACAATCTCATATCATATACAACCTTAAATATAAAACACAATTGTTTAGTTACAAAGTCGAAATTGGTTTTGCCAGCGCTGAGTTTGCAACTGAAGTTATCAAAGCAAAAGAATGTAAGTTAAATTTAAAAATTCAGGTATTTAAATTTCTAACCTCAAAATTAATGTTAATTTGAGAGTGGCTTGTTTATTTCTCTAGATTATTCTTTAAATTCACCAGACCACAGTTGGATTGGACATTATTGTTCAAACAAACTGGTAGGAAGCTTCAACATGGAAGATGAAGTATGTTTTCTTATTAATTAACTTTACTCTAACTAAATTAAACTACTAAGTTTTTTGAAGTTTTTCTTATAAAAAAAAAATGACATTTGATGGTTGCAGATGACAAGTGACATTTCAGTCTCAAGACAAAAAATGACACAAGGTGGCGGCATTAGTACGAATCGAGAATCTCTACTTAAATACGAATTAGATCAAAAGAAACCGGAATATACTCATCAAGAACGTTTTACGTAAGTTTACAAACAATATTTCTTTCTTCAATAAAAATTGTTTATTTCTAAAGCTTTTTCGTGGGCACATGGAATGTCAATGGCAAACCCCCACCGACCGATCCGAAAATTTTACGCGAATGGTTGGAAAACGAACCAGATCCACCAGATGTGTACGCAATTGGCTTCCAAGAGTTAGATTTAAGTAAAGAAGCATTTATTTTCAATGAAACAGTGCGCGAAGCAGAATGGCAGTAAGTGTTTTTGTGTTAAAGCATCAAAACATGAAACATAACCTAAATGTTTTGTTTGTTAGACGTGCATTGGACATGGCAACACATTCTGGTGCAAAGTACCGACTTGTAGGTTTAGTACGTCTAGTTGGTATTCAATTGGCTGTTATGATTAATTATCGCCACTTTGAACATGTAACTAACGTATGCATCGATACCGCAGGAACCGGCATTTTAGGTAAAATGGGTAACAAAGGTGGTGTTGCTGTCAGTTTTCAACTGCATGACACAAATCTGTGTTTTGTCAACTGTCATTTGGCTGCTCACGCTGAAGAAGTCGATCGCCGCAACCAAGATTACATGGAAATCAGTAACCGTATCTCGTTTCGGAGGCAGAATTCAACAATTCATATGAATATTAAAGATCATGAGTAAGTTATTATTGGTTAAAATAACCTAAAATATTCATTATATTTTTGTAGTCAAATTTATTGGATGGGTGATTTTAATTATCGCTTAAAAGACATAACCGCTGTCAAAACAAAACAATTGATACAACACGGCGATTTGCAATCGTTATTAGCGCGCGATCAACTACAAGAACAAAAACTCAACAGTAAAATCCTGCATGGTTATAATGAAGGCGACATTACGTTTCACCCAACTTACAAGTACGATGTGGGTACAGATTGTTATGATTCCAGCGAAAAAGCTCGTGTGCCGTCATGGACTGATCGGATTTTCAATAAAGGTAAAGGAATTCATCAAATGTCCTACATGTGTCACATGGGATTAAAAATAAGTGACCACAAACCAGTGTACGCGAAATTCAGCTCGGAGATAAGCATTATAAACAAGGATAAGTATCGTAAAGTGCATGAAGATGTCCTTAAAGGACTAGATAAACTTGAGAACGAATACCTTCCACAAGTTGCGATTGATACTACTGAGGTGCACTTTGAACGCGTGAGGTTTCAAGAACCACAATGTCGGTACATTATCGTGGCCAATACTGGCGTGGTGCCTGTGCAGTTTCGATTTATTGGTAAGCATAAAAACGCGCCGTATTGCAAGAGTTGGTTGCGGATTTTACCCCCATCGGGTAATATCGTACCAGGCGAGAAGTGTGATATTCAATTGGAGGTTTGTTTGGATGATTTTGCGACCAGATTGGAAGACATTTTGATTTTGCATTTGGAGAACGGGAAAGATTTGTTTATTAGTATTTCAGCGGATTGTATCCGCACTTCCTTTATGATGTCGATTTCGGCGTTGTGTAAATGTCCAGTGCCTGTTTTACAATTGACACCGGAACAATTGAAAAATGCGGTGGGTAATATGATGTTTTTATTTTGAGGTTAGTAATTTTTTTTTGGTGCAGACTTTAGATCAATCGCCGGTTTTGTATCAAATACCGCGAGAATTATGGAACATGGTGGATTATTTGTACCGCAATGGCCTAAAAACGAGAGAATTGTTTGAAACTTCGGCACTACGTGAAGAAATTTATCATGTTCGTGATTGGTTGGATAATGGATCACTTGATCCAATGCGTATCCTTTAACAACTTAAGACTTTTGAACTTATTTGTTTTTTTTTGTGGTACAATCCTTAATATTTTATACAGCTGGTAGTGTACATGCTGTAGCTGATTGTTTATTGTTGTTTTTAACATTTACCAAGGATCCAATAGTGCCCTATCATCTTCAAAACAAGTGTGCTGATGTTAGCGAGTATTTTACTTCATGCAAAGAGGTTAGTTTGACATCATCCATTTTTATTTATGTTAATATGTTTTTTATGTTTCAATTAAAGGTCTTGGAGTCATTCCCACCGTTACATCGAAATACTTTTGTGTACATTTGCATGTTCCTACAGGAATTGATCAAATACCGTGCGGAAAATCGCGTTGAGCGTCATGGATTGGCTATGATCTTTGCTGACTTGTTGATGCGAGCACCAGATCGTAATTCTCCGCCTCCAGCGCCTGTTTGTCGTAAAAAAACGAAATTTATAGAGCAATTTCTTAGCAACGACTTAGCTCCGCTTGCATCTACAAAGTAGATAACTGGGAACTAATTTAGTTGTATACGCGAAACTAACCAAAATATTCACTAACCAAATCTAAATTGATAAGTTTATTATTTATTTGTTATTTTTTCTTGTCTAAGTAAGGAGACATAACTTAAACACGCCTTTAACAGTATTTTTGAAACCCATTAGGTGTTTAGTTTCAACTGGTTTTAACAGTTTAATGTTAGATTATAGGTGACAGTTTTAGGTTAGGTGATGAAATCATGATTATCGAGATTTAATATATTTCAATATATTTTCAAGTAGTTTTATGTGCAAAATGTAAAGCTGTATGGTTGTATTTTGTAATAGCGATTGTGCAAACTCATTCCGTGTTATTTTCGAAAATATAGGTAAACTTAAAACAATTTGTATGCAATTTTTAATCTTTTATGTTATCATTAATGCCGGTGGCGCCGCCGGTGTTATTGATAACTATAAATATTGCAATTTTGGTGGGGATACTAAAGTAGTAGTTAAAGCTGCCACCGGTGGCGTTGTTTTGATGAGTGACAACTGGCTGGTATGCCCTTGTCCAATCATCTGTTTCTTCGTATCTCGCCAGTCAGTTGTTTTTACGAGCGCTGGATCCGTGGCTTTATTTCGTTCAACTGTTGTTAAACATTACCAGCCTTCGAGTAATATCGGTTAGCAAACAAGCAACGAAATGACCGCAATGGAAACGTACGAGAGCGTCTTGTTGGTGAAGCCCGAAGTGTTCGTCTTTAACATACCGCCGCGGTCGACGACTAGGAATTACAGGTGTGTATGCACTTTTACCATGATTCGCAATAAATCGAGTGGTAAATTCCGTTTCAACAATAAGTCATTGTCAATAAGTCAACAACAGAAACACAAAGGAAATTCCCATTGTTTTTGCTGTGTTTGTAATAACAATATGCAGAGAACGAAATCCACCCACTAGAATTATCAATTCTTATCAATTTTTTATGTCTGTTACTCACTTTAATTTTAGATTAGTTGTGTATGTTATTTGTTTATGGTTAATGTTATTGTAGAGCTGCAGATTGGAACCTAGCAGCTCCATCCTGGACCGGCCGGATGCGTTTAGTCGCTAAGGGCAAAGAAGTTTGTATTAAACTTGAAGACAAAAACTCTGGTGAATTGTTTGCTAAATGTCCCGTCGAAACGTATCCGGGTGTAGCGTTGGAAACTGTGAGTGACTCGTCGCGGTATTTCGTTCTTCGGATACAGGACGATAATGGTCGGACCGCATCGATTGGTTTAGGTTTCGGCGATCGATCGGATTCTTTCGATTTGAATGTTGCATTGCAGGATCATTTCAAATGGGTGAAAATGGAACAACAAATAAGCCAAGAACCAGCCGGCGGTGGCCCTTCACTTGATTTAGGTTTCAAAGAAGGTGAAACTATTAAAATTGATATGAAAATTACAGTAAGTATAATATAATCTAACATTTAAATTATTTTTTAATTAACCTTAAATTATTTCAATAAGAAACGCGACGGTGAGTCAACCAAAGTTAAAAATCGACCAACCGGAGGCCTTGGCCTTCTACCACCACCCCCAGGTGGTAGTGGTCGTTTACCTGCGCCACCGGGTAGTTCTCCAGCCGGTTCGCCCGCACATGCGCCTAAAACAAGCGACAGCGGCGCGGCCGAATCATGGGGTGAGTTCACATCGGCGGGGGCGGCCAATGCAACGCCTCAACAACCATCGCCGTCGGCCAACGCCAACTGGGTACAGTTCTAATCCCCGCACCGTGCTCACCTAGTAAGTAATAACAATTGCACAGATTTATCCAACAAACAAAA
>JARJDS010043113.1:0-10493 GCA_030264155.1 Atheta pasadenae
AAAGTGTTGGTTACTTGTATTTGTTAATTCAGTTAAAATTAAATCAACTTTTTTCTAAATTGTTAGGTATGAGGTGTCCGGGAACACATGTCTTGTCGTTATATGACGATGACGTCTCTTCAGGACGCGCTCGGTCGCCTCGTAAATATTATTGCTTCACTTACGATCGCACTTGGAAGCGTTGCTCAGCTTTGTTACTTCGTAAAGAATATTGTTATGAGGCCGCAAAACAGCTGAGCATAAAAACAATGCAAACTAGTCTCTAAGTTGTAGAACAAGAAGCGCACAAAGCAGAAGCAAGATACGCTCGTTCGGATGAATAAACTTTCAAGTATTGAAGTATTGAAGCATTGCAGTACCGAAGAGTTGAAGACCAATTGTTTCCGTCGGCGCGTATCGTAGACGTGTCGATGGGCGATTTACACACACACAAAAAAAACACCCAATGATCCTCAAAACGAGGGGTGACTACCCTAATAAAATTTACTTTCGTCTGGTCGTGAATGTCGCGAAGCATTCGTGACCATTACTTTCTTTCTTTCTTTACATGAATCAACCGAAATAAAGAACTAAAGTAAAACTTAGATTTCTTAATGTTAAGTTAAGAATCTTAAGAAATTAAAAAATTGCAGACTTAGAATGTAAATAGCCAAATAATTTAAGGTTAAATTAATAAATTCATTCATTAGTAAATTAGATTTTTATGATTTCATTTGATGGGATTTTTTGCGTGTATGGTCACAATGGTAGTGTCTGGTTGTGTCTGGCGGTGTCTAAAACGTTAAATGTGGTGTTTTGGTCGAGGGTCGTGACCTCGGAACGCATCTCGCCGAAAATTGTGCGGTGTGTGTCGATTTCGCAATGCCGACGCGTCGCACATTGCAAAAAATTCGCTCTGTGCCAGGCGACGCCGACGGGCCCCTCTTGGGTTGTACGGTCTCAAACATCGCCTCCCGCTCGAGTCAGATGCGATTGTTGCGAATTGCGAATCTGCGTGTTGCGTAGCTCGCCGCTCGTCGATAATAATCGCATCTCGTCGCACGCTGCACGATGCGTTCCTAGCAACAAATAAAAATAAAAATAAAACGAGTGCCAACCAACGCACACAACATGTAACGCAACGTGTGCATACAATTTACAATAGCGCTGAAAATTTAGTGACGTCACAAACTACAAACCAATAAGAATTGAGTACATTGAGTTGCCTACATTAAAATTTATTTTTTTTATTTTAGGTTGTAAGTTTGTTAGATGATTAGACGTTTAGTCTTAGAGACGTTAACAGCGAAAGAAGCGCCTTCTAGTTCTTCTAGTTCCTAGCTTTTATGCAAGTAGTGCTTTCGGTGCGAAGTGTAACGTCCTTTGACTCCTTCGTGCGTTCGCTGTGCGCTCTTCACGCATCGTTGCGTACGCGACGGTCGGCTCCGTGTCGGCTCGCACTCTTAACTTAAAAAAAACAGACACAAAAAAAGAAAAACAAAGGATTCCAACCGATGGAGATTTATTTTTTGCGATCATGACTAACCTATCTCAACTCATACTAAAGATCCAGACATAAACAAAACTTTTTTGTCGTAATAACTGCAAATTTTCCAACCACAAATTATAAACGACATAATTACACACAAATAATGTACAGGTTTAATTAATCAATTAATTCCCCATTAACTAAAAAAATTAAATTTTGAAGTTAATTATTGAGAGTTGTGTAAGTAAAGTGAAGTTTTAGAAATTGTCAGTTTTTTTTCTAATGTCTTGGAAGTGCGTTGTTGCACGTTGCTTGCTGGCCAAGCAGCGAATGCAAGTTGCAAGTTGCACTAGAAGTCGCGAATAAAACGCCGCGTCCGCGATGCGTCGGTGCGCGCGTGAGAGTTCCGCGATCGCGCGTTGCGCCGCCGAGGGTGGGGGTGCGGGGGCGCGCGGTCGGCCGCGAGCCGGCCCGAGTTGGCGGCGAACGACGCGCTCAGACAGTTGGCCGGCGACGTCACAACAGGCCGGGTCAGCCTTTGAGTTTTCCGAGTGCCACCACCGACGGAGGTGTCGTCCGTTTTCTCTCCCTCGAGAAAAGAATTCACGCTAACAAATTATTAATAAATGTCACAAAAACCAACAAAAAATTAAACAATTAAACCCAAAATCCCGAAAAAAGTGAAATTAACAAAACAAAAAAAAACTTTACCTAAAAAAGCAAAAAAAAAGTTACTACAAAGATAAAGAAAGAACAAAGAAAGAAGTGATTTTTGTTACAAACAGTGTGTGGTGTAAAGAAATCCGGTGTTCCGGAGGCGGCGGTGTTACGCACAACAACAACAAGATGATACCGTACTCGAGCCAACGCCGCCTTTGGTGTTTGGCGACCACTCTAAGAGTCGCGACGACAATAAAGAAGAAAAGCAAGCAATAATTCCGCATTAAATAATTAAAATTACCATGAGGAGGAGGTGGTGAAGGAAGGTGTTAAACGTGTGTTAAAGTTAAACTTAAACATTAGGACAACCAAAATCAGCGCGTTAACAATTGACAAACTACAACAACGCACGCATGAATATTTTTGGCACGGTGCAACACGCGCCAGACACGTCGCTCACGCTGCTGCCGGCGCCGCCGCCGACCGCCACCACACTACCGCCGGCCCATAGTCCAGAGCGTTACCAACAACGCTGCATTGCATAATCAATGTCAGAAAGGTGCTGATTTTTTTTCCTACCAACTTAATTACTCATGTTAAAACTTTGTTGTTTTTCTTCCAACCAAACCAAAAAGTTTTGGAACCAAATAAAAACTTTCTTTGGCTTGTCACTTTGTGATAATTATTCAAGCCAAAGTTATTTTTACAAAAGACATACGCGTGTTCTCGATTATTTCGGATTAGTTGGAAGTGGACGTGACGCACACTGCGAAAAACGCGCTGACGATTTTTTCGCGTGCGTCTCAATTGCGTAGTTGCGTTTTTCATCCTCTCACGCGCGTCGTTTTCGTGTTATTTTCATGCCTGCGTGCGGAAAACAAAACGCAAGTTCCAACTCACGCATTTTCCTAAACATTGTTTTTTCCACGAAACAACTATTAACTAATAACTCTTGTTAGAACTATGATTACACAAAAATAAAATTAACCAAAAATGTTTAGTTTTGTTTCGCATTGTTTGGTTTTGTTTCTTTTTAGTTATAATTGGAAGATTTATATTCAAATTAAATGTTATTTGTATTGCGTAAGGTGTGATCGTTTTTTGGGACGGGCTTGTGCGAATTTTCTATGTGGGGAATGTAGGTCAACTTAGAAAAGTGCCGAGACGCGGCGACGCTCGCGAGAGACGTATCGCGAATATCGCGTAATCGATTGCCTTGACCATAAATTCGCGGCGCGCGCGATTTTGTAATGTTTTTATTTATAACTGGATTGACGAACCGACGCATATTCAACGCCGATGTGAGATGTGGCACGCTTTGCAGCCGCATGTCGCACGCTATTTATTGCGATAACGCGTGCGTTTTTCAATTTCAAGGATTTGCGAATGTTATTTATTGCGGATTGAAGGATTGACACACGCGTAACCTAGAATTGTTGCTAGGAAACTAATTGACATTGGATGGTCATTTGTTTTCTTGCGAAATAAGCAACATATGCAAATTATAAACAAAGAACTAACAAACTAGTTTTTAACTTTACGATTTAGTTTTTAAGTAAAATCCTTGCACTTTGATGTTTTAAAGTTTAATTTTCTTTACAGTGTGGTCTGTATTAGACATGGGAAGTGAGCATTATTGCCTCAGGTGGAACAATCATCAGAGTAACCTGCTGGGCGTGTTCAGTCAGCTGCTGCGCGACGAGAGTCTGGTGGACGTGACGCTGGCCTGCTCGGAGGGCCATTCCATACGCGCCCACAAGGTGGTATTGTCGGCGTGTTCCTCATACTTCCAGACCTTGTTTGTTGACCATCCCAGCCGGCACCCGATTGTCATCCTGAAGGACGTGCGTTTTGCGGAGCTGCGTACACTCGTGGAGTTCATGTACAAAGGCGAGGTAAACGTCGAGTACTGCCAACTTTCGGCTTTGTTGAAAACGGCTGAAAGCTTAAAGGTTAAAGGTCTGGCGGAAATGACCAACCTGAGCAGTAGTAGTGGTGGTACCACCAAACAAGAGCTGAGGGACGAACCTGACCAGGAACCCGAACAGACCGAACCCACCGAACTGGTCACCAAACCGTCGGCAAACAGTCCGGTTCCGCCCGTGACAGTTCCAGGGACGAATAGTACTACAACCTCACCCTCGACGTCGACTGAAACGCATCCTGCGTTAGAAGATAATACGACTAGAGAACGGGAGGTTAGATGTGACAGAGAACGTGGGAGTGAACGTGAACGGGATAGAGATAGAGATCGTGACAGAGATCGGGATAGGGATAGGGATAGGGATAGGGATAGGGATAGGGATAGGGATAGAGATCGTGAGACACACCGCGATAAAGACAGAGATCGTGATCGTGATAGGGATAGAGACAGAGCTGAAAGGAGAGCGGAGAGAGAACGAGAACGAGAAAGAGAACGTGAACGTAACAGGGAAAGAGATCTTCGTGATCATTTACCCACACCGCCCAAAATGTGTCTCACGCCACCAGATAGAGGTGGAGGTGCCGGGTGTAGTCCTCCACATGAACGCACCCGCAGTTCCTCAGGAACGCCATTAGCCATGGATGAGCAATGCCGCCCGAGTGACATGACCCTACACAACAATGGTACCGTCGTTGTCTGTGGTACCAATCGGCTTCCGTCGCCTATTCTAAGTGAACCGCTGCCTGGACCTTCGAATATGCCACCTGTACAACAAGTGCCTCTCGTAAGTCTTAACATAATCTATTTAATTAGTTTCCAAACTTTGGACCCTTAACTATCCCTTTATTGATGGCGCCACTCTCAAAGTAATGAAAAAAAAAACGTTAATAACTTTACAAATGCATTTGACATTTAGATTCTGAAAACAAATTGAATTTTCGACGTGATTCACTCAACTCCTAACACAATGTACGCTTTTGTGTAACTCAAGCAATTGAAATCATTCTATGCGGCCTAAGAATGCACTGTCATTCCATGCCTTGTGCCTTCTTTCTTGATTTGTGCGTGAACGATAATCGCACGTCGAAGCAGAGCAGAAAATTGCAACCGACGCTTCCTGCATACAACTAACTGCAAGCGTCAATTCTTACATTTCACATCTTCTTTAAGTTTATAGTTTACAGTTTCTAGTTTTGTACGATCATAGAGATGATGATGATGACATTACGACAAGATTTTCTCTTTGTACACACTGACTTTGCCATTCGAATGTTTGAAATCGTGAAAATTGAATCGAAAACAATAATTGCTCAACGCAGAACTGATTCAACACGTTTTTATGATTTCCAACAAAAAATGAATCCAAACAACCAAATCCGCCTATATTGGTTTATTAATCGCATGCGTGCGATTGCAGGTTCAATTTAAAATTCGACACGTGTTGAATTCATTCCGCCATCGAGTGACTCCCAACGAGCTTTATCGAAAGCGTTGGGCCGAATTTTCGCACATTCCCGCGTGCGACGCGTGCCGACTCACGCGTTTCGAATAACTGCATTAATAAATCCCGATTCGTTGGTCTTTTGCCCTGGCAAATTCGGTGCTTTTTTGGCTTTTTCCCACTCGACGCGTGCCGCGCTTTTTTACGACAGGAAATAAAACCATTAACGGACAAATCAACACGTGATTGACAATTTTCATTTTTTGTTGCTTGTTTTACAATTTATTTCTTTTATTAGCTCTATTTTCAATTAGTTTTTTATATTCCATGCTTTGAATGTCTATTTGCTTTAATTGGAACAGTTAAGGAAACAAGTCATGCGATAATTAGTATTTTTTTAATTTGTTTCAGTCGCTGAAGAAAGAAGTGGACTGGAGTGGCAGTAGTGCTGGTGGTGGAGGCGGTGGACTTGCCGACGACAAAAGTACTGGCGAAAGCTCTTCAGACTATCCCAGGCATTCACAGGATCCGGTAAGTAATTTAACATAAATTAAATTTTAATACATGTTGCGTCCTCTATCGGTGAAAATCGAGTTAAAATTTACAAAAATATCTGACAGATTGAACTCTAGCGCAAAAACATAAAAAGTTTTTTCCTTAAAAATTAAACTTGTTAAAACAAATTTTTACGTAAAATTAATTTTTGTACACAGCACGCCATCTATCGTTTGATAGATTAGATACAAGCACCATAATTTAGTTATAACCTCAAACTTTAACCTAAAATTAGTTACTCCACCTAGAATTGATATTTTGAATTTTTAAATGATCTTTTTACCTAAATTTTTTTTGTTTTTAATTTTAATCCAACAAAACCAATTAAATTCAATGTTATCTTTGTACCCCAATTATTTGTATTTGCGGAAACACTTGAACACCTTACGCTCACAATTTATTGCTGATTAAACCATTTATTATGTTACGTTACAAACAAACACATCAAACACGTTTATTTCAGGTTTGAAGCTCAACTAAAAGTCTAGATAATGTACTTTGATTGTTTATTATTTTTATTTGAAGCATTTTGTAAGTTTGCAATTGTTTTTAAAGCTGGTTTGGTATTGGTTGTAATTGGTATATGATGTTAAAGGTGTGTGCGCGCTGTCAAGAAGTTGACAATCATATTTTGGCTTAGGATGTTTATTTTTCGACCTTACTTTACTCAAAACTAACCTCGAAACAAACGTGTTTGTCTTGTCGCGGTAAGAAAAAAAATTAAAAAAAAAACAAAAGTCATTAGGGCGCAGCACAACTGCAGACATCCTTTTTCTCCAGCCAAACAAATGAGCGTCAACTTCTTGTAGTGTTATAGGGTAGTAGCGCGAAAGCCGCCACGAATATAAACAAAAAATTGAAATAATCAAAAATTAGTTTGAACTAAAAAAAATTGGCAAAAAACAATGCACAAGAAGTTGATGTCGCTGTTGTTTGGTTGCAGGATCTGGATGGCAGGGAAGCTGCTGGATCACCGCGTGTGTATTCCTGCATGTACTGCGGCACCACGTTCCAACACCAGAGCAAACTCACCCGCCACATTCTGTCACACTCCCTGGAGAGTTTGAAGTACCGCGAACAACAACATCAATTGCCTCATTGTGCTTTAGTGGCGGACTCACCCTTAATTGACTTCACTGGTGGTATAGCGCGGCCATCTTTAGGGTTACACCACGAACCACCCGATGGACTTGTTTTGGGTGATGGTACCCATCCCACGCCGATGGATCTTGAACTTAGTGCCGACGGACCCGGAGTGGTTTTGTGCAAGTTTTGTGGTAAATCATTCCCGGACGTTTCGTCGCTTATTTCGCATCTTCCGGTACACACCGGGGATCGGCCGTTTAAGTGTGAGTTTTGTGGTAAGGCGTTTAAGTTGAGGCATCATATGAAGGACCATTGTCGAGTGCATACTGGAGAAAGACCGTTTCGTTGCACGCTGTGTGGTAAAACATTTTCGAGGTCTACGATTCTGAAGGCGCATGAGAAGACGCATTATCCGAAATATGTGAGGAAGTTTCTATCCCCCAGTCCGCTGGATACTGAAGAGGAGAGTCCGCACTAGCACAGCGCCCATCTTCGCCCTGGCGATCTGTTTTGGTGGCTCCGCCATCAAAATCATCAGTGATTGTGGCGTCATGTTTAACTGTTTTTTGTGTGACGTGACGTGGACGCGATGGGGGTGTAGGGCGATGTATAAAACTGAAGAAAACAAGCTAAATAATTATAATAACAAAATGCTATTTGTACATATTGCGAATTGTCACCACAGTGATTGTGGAGATCCGGAGGGAGATATTTAATTATACAACACATTTATAGTTCCTTAGACTGATGATCGTGATGATAATATACATATAATGTTAATATAATTATATATATATTATATATATGAATTAAAGCTGCGTTTTCGTTATCAATACAATTGGAGGGAGCGCTGCGGGACAAAACACGTTGACATTAATTGAGTTATTATGACGCTTTGGAAAACATATGAAACATAGTTTTGAGAGCTTTGTGTAAAATATTAGCTAATTATACATACGGACAAATGTAGATGGCGTTAGTTTAAAGCAAAAACAACACCGGTTAATTTTATTCCACAATTTTTTATAGAAAAAACAGGGAAACAATAAATTACTAGAAAAAATTACAATCAAATATTTTTTGATCCCCAGAATTATTTGCGGGTAAGAAAAATATTTGATGATAATTTTTTTACACTTCCTGATAAATTAAGAATAAGAATAAATCGCGTTAGCAATCACCTTTTATGCGGCAGCTATGATATGAATAAATAATCATGCAAAACTAACAAAACTCGATTAGTCGCACTTTGGGAGTTTTCGAGTTTTCAAGCTTCGGAATTATCTCAACAATCACAATTCACACATACGCTGCGTATTTCTATTGTATAACCGTAGGACACTTCACTGAACACACACACACATGCCCGACACTCACCCCAATATGTAAAAAACAACAATAAAATGATTTAGAATGTTTTCAATGCAAAGCAAAAGCAAACAATTTGAATAATAATTAATATTAATAAGTAAGTAAACGCGCTGCGACAAGTTGAGTTAACAGAAGCAAACACAAATATTTAAGAGAAACATTTGTAAGAGCTGTGATAGAACCTTAATTAATTTATTAAATATGATAAACATTAAACTATAGGAATAATGCCGTAAGAATCGTATGAATCGTAAGAATCGTTAATAAGACAGTTAAGTAAATGGTTTATTTGGGGGGCATGATGATGGCAAACGATGGTGCAAAACAAAGCAAACAAACACCTGGTGCGATTTGATTTCATTTGATTATGGTTATGCAAATTAATTGACTATGATTATGACACTCAATCACAAGATGGCTACTGATATTTATTGATTAATGTTTAATTCTTCTTGTTTAGATTTGCACATCAAACATTCCAGTTTAAAAAAAACTGGTCGACAAAATTTTTTTTGGTACAAAAAATAAGGGTTGATTTGTAAGGGTGGAAAATTAAGGGTTAAGTCGACCAGGAAAAAATACAAATAAAGTGCGTGCAGTATTATTCACAGCAGGTAGACAAATAATTTTTAATAATTTAATTTTTAATTATTTTATCGAATCTTGTTTCTTGTTCTTTTGTTTAAATGTTCTTGTTCTTGTTTATGTTTTCTTGTTTAGGTTTTAAAGATTGATTAGAAAGATTTATAATTTACTTTTTGTTTTATTATTTAATATATCTCACTTTTATTCTTTTCAGTCAATTTTTATTTTAAAACGCGTGCTGCCATCTGGTTTTGTATAGTTAATCTATTTACACATAGATGGAGTTACTTAATTTTTTTTTGGGTTTTTACTAAATAAATTTCATATTTATACTCACATCAAAGCAAGTTATAGCAATAATAAATAATAATAATAAAAACTGCAAGATTTGCAACACTGAATACTGAATTATAATAAAAAAATTTATACAAGAAATAAAACAAGCAAGCGTATCTATTAATTAATAAATAAAAATATAATATTTAATATATATCACAATGCAAACAAATCTAGCAAACCAAAATTGAAAATAAAAATAATCATCATCCTCGAAACTTGACACAGAAAGAAAGTGGAAAAACAAAAAAATAAACATATACATATTAATTACATATTAAGATGAATAATTATTTATGACTATGAATAAATAAACGCTAGTGATATAATGATCAGCACCATAGAGTTGTAATAAACCACTGATTGACACAGCCACCGATCGGATAGATGCAAATTGAGGTTATGTATAGTTGAGAATTCAATTCAACCACACACAACACACACCAAAACCACGGTAGTCGTATAAGAATTATATATATTATATAAATATATATTCTACCACTATACTTTTTGTTTCCTATACTTAATATATACGTGAGAGAGTATATTTATAATATTTTTAATAGAGAGAATATATTATTATATTATATATTATATACAACTATTAATACATATGAGACGATGATGATGTGGCGAAATATTGGTAGATGATGATGCTGAAGATGTAGTAGGTATTTGACAATTTTGACAATTAATAATTCGGTAAATTGTCAATCTCAATCGATCACTGAGGGCATCAGTGATTGGAACGTTGTACATATTGTAAAGTCGAATTAATCGATGATATGCAATCTTTGGTTTTGTCTACTTTTGGTTTTTGTTTTGGTTTGGCGAAATATCGGAATCTAAATCATGAACAATGTGGATTCGTAAATCGTGAATGAAAAAAAAATTAATTAGGTATTTGTGTATGTTGTAATGTTATTGAGTAATAATTGAATATTAAATGCAGCAACCGGAGTGCCTCTCTATAAGACTTTTTTTAATTTGAGGAACAAGTCTTTTTTACAAGGACGATACACATTGGATCGGATAATGTTGTTTGTTGAGCATCGTAGATTCGAAAA
>JARJDS010043142.1:0-13412 GCA_030264155.1 Atheta pasadenae
GGAACTATTTAACTATAAAAGAAAATTTAGAACAAGAAAATGGGATAATATGGAGAGAAGATATACGCAATTTTCCATGACATGTTTTCAAAAATTCACAAAATTGCTAAACTTTGAAAGCCAAAAAAAATACTTTGGAGATATTTTATGACTTAAACTTGGTCATAGGTTAAAAAGGAACTATTTAACTATAAAAGAAAATTTAGAACAAGAAAATTGGTTAATATGGAGAGAAGATATACGCAATTTTCACAGCGTAGAATTGCGCCAGGCCGCCTAGGTGAGTAGAGCACTCCTTATGCATTGAGCTATTCAGCTCCATGCCTTGAGTACTAAAACTAATATATTTATATACTCACCGTTTTACACCACACCCGTCTTCACTGACACCATTAAACAATTTGTCCCATGGACGTAAACAATAATGAAACCAGTGACAGGAATAGAGCGCTACCAATAAATACCCTTGCGTTAAATACCAATTTGCTGACTAATTAACATCTAATCAAACTATATTCATATTTATAACTATAACTAAATTACCTTATGTTTCAACTCCACTTTGTATTCGTAAAGTACCAACAAAAGTATCCGACGCATTTTTTGTTGGTAAACAAGGGCCGAAAGCTTGTAGTAAAAGTGGTTCATTTTCAACTGTTTGCTGAAAATCAAGCTTTGAAACTTTACCATCTGCATCAACATCCATTTTTTTGAGTACAATTTCAACCAATTCCTTGACACCTTCATCAGGATCTTCATCTTGTGGATGTTTTATTAAACAATTTCTATATACAAAACAAAATATTGACATTAATCAATATAAGACGATGTACCGGTGAGTACCGAAACTTTAGAAGTTAAAATCGTGGTTGGAATTTGCCATACCGTAATTCGTCACCACTGTTTCCAAAAATATGTTACAATGCGTTTACAACCACGATTATAACCTAGTTAATCATGCATAAATGATAAACCTACCTTAGGAGTACAAACATTTCTTCTTTTGTAATAAACCCATCCGAGTTAATGTCATAAATAGCAAAACACATTTCGATTTGTTCTTGTAGTGTACCTTTAAGAAAAACGCTTAACCCACGGTACCAAGCCTTTAAAGTGATTACACCCGCAGATTCAATATCCCAAACCGTAAAAATGCGATCAGTTAAAATATCAGCTGTTACAATATTAAAGGTGTTGTGTAGTAACTCACAGAAAACGTTTCTGTTTAATCCCTGTAAACCAAAAGTTAGGTTAGTTTATGTCAAATTATTTGATTAGATCCATAGTTAGTAAAAGTTCAAATTGAAACTTGTATGTACTTAAAATAAGCCATTAAAACTAAGAGGTTTATAGTTAACTTTCCGCTATAAAGGAAAATTGAAATCCAAAAGTTTTAATTACTTCGTGACGTAACGATTTGTGTATAGCACCACCGCCCCCACTCGAACGATCTGCGTGTTGTTTGTTTCGTTCCATCGACACCAATTGTTTATGGATTTTATACAGAGAATCTATTTCCATTCTACAATACAAAACAAAAAACAAACCAATGCAATATTTTATTAAAAAATAATAAAAAAAAAACAAAATAACTTACTTATTAAAATGAGTTTCTCTCTTAATTTGTTCCAACAATTTCGGAGTAATCTTATTCTTCGCGTCTTTAGCTTCCTGCATCTTTTTACTTTTACTTTTTGGCGGGGATTTGGTTTTCCGTGTGGTTGCAGGACTACTCGTTGAGGCTCGGCTGTGTGCCAAGAAAAGCGAAATGCTTTTCAAAACCATCGCACCACCGCGCAAACTCAACGCGCCACTCATTGTTTACCGTCCTTATCCTTGTTTTCCAAAGTTACCAAAACTATCTTCCGCTCTCCCTCTTCGCTGAGTAATAAAAAAAAGTGCAATAATTGCAATGTACAAGGCTAACACATAGGAAATTATCGATTTATGTTCTTTGTTATCAAATAAAATTGTCTGAATATAGTTATGATTAGAGTAATGCATTGTTCACGCCTGCTGGGGGTTTCCATTTATATTAGCAAATTGTTTTGCTAACCGAACAAAGAAACTTTTATTCTCCAATGTGAAGTTGATTGATGATTCGTCGTACATCACGTCAGTCAGCATCTAATCATGCAAAGTTACGAAAGAATAACTATATACTAAAACTTAAGGAATACGACGCCGCTGCCGCCACCGTGACGGCAATCTCTGCAGGAAGGAAAAGTTTAACGATGTTTTCGAGGAAAACGTTTTATATTGATGAGTGAGTATGATTACGTACGGGAACGCCAACGAAAAGAAGCACGCAACGTCGTCAACATTCACGCAATTCTGATTTTTTGTTTTCTTTTATTGTTTTGTAACTAATAAAAAATTCTACACAAACTAGGTAAGGAAGATACACATGATTCACGAGCGACACTAGGTAATTTACTAGCATAACATCATTGCGTTTAACAAAACTAAAAGCGTTTTCGTGATATCATAATGTTTTATTGCTTTACAGGTTAAGTCTTACCTGTTTAATAAAGCTGTTTCACTAGTTTTGTTTTATATATAATTGTGTTACAAATATTAAATTTTTGTTTAGAATCAACATTACCAAATTACTATTGCTCTTTTGATGTTTGGTTCATATTGATCAAACTTTGTGTTTTATTCTTTTGTATGCAACGAGTTATATAATGTGATTCAAAATTTGAGGTTATAAAAGATACTAATTGTTGAAATATGAGTTGCATGAGTTGCAACCGTTGCAACCCATGAAAAATATATATTTTATATATAGGCCTTACTGCCTATAATTGCTGTCTTACCTTACCTTCTCTTTGCTAATAAAATTGATGTACTAATTGTTTAATTATTGCTTTCAATTGTTTTTAAAAATGTATATTTATAAAAAAAGAACCTTTTATCACCTTTTTTAAAGTGCGGTCCTACGCTGCGCGTATGCTTCACTGCTACACGCGCAGTTCTGCGTGGATACGTACACTAGTCGATGTGTGTTAGTAGTAGTGCGACACTCGTTTGCGTTTCGTACAACATCGTATTTAGTGTGTATGCAGTTGCCTACGGTGCGACCGTCCGCTGCGTATGCTTATGCCATACTTATGCTATACCATACAAAAAATAATTTTCTTAGATATATTCTCAAATATTTCATTATTTGACAACTTCATTTCGGACATTCAGGTCCAATCAAAGCAATTCAAAGTGATTCAAAGCAAAGAAACAACTAGCGACACATAGCGACATGATGAATTCCAATGAAAACTTATGAAAAGTAAAACCCCCACGTCGATTTCATGTTGTTGACGTGCTGATCGCGAACAGTGCTGAATAGTGCCGTACATTTCGTATGTGTATCGTATCTTGACTTCGATGACATTCATCCATTCGACCCGACTGGAACTGGAAAAATGGTTTTCACCTAGTTGTAGATAATCCGTGCTTACACGCAACGCAAAGAAACTTAGCTCATTAAGCAATTAATAAAATATACACAATGTCACACAAGGTGCGTCTTAGAACGTTAATTTTCTCATGCTTGTTTTCCAAACAGTTTACGTGTATAACGTAAAAGTAACATATAACACTTATCTTTTAGATCCATATTTCCGTAATCTTTCTATTGACTCTTCTATCATGGATCGACCGATCTCAACAGTTTTACGTGCCGGGAATGGCACCGGTGGAATTCAAGAAAGGGCAATCAATTGATGTGAAAGCTGTTAAAATGACTAGTATTCACACACAATTACCATATGAATACTACAGTTTACCTTTCTGTGTGCCTAAAAATGGCAGTGCAGGCATACATTACAAGTCAGAAAACTTGGGAGAAGTATTAAGAGGTGATCGTATTGTGAATACACCTTACGAAGTAAGAATGGCTGAGAATATTCCATGTACTTTGCTGTGCAACACTCCAGAAACCCCAATTAATTGGGATAGTTATCAGTCCAAGACTGTTATTGATAGAATACAACATGAATATTTTGTTCATCTGTAAGTTGTTTAAATTTGTTTTACCTAAATTTGTTTAACTAATTTGCGCTAATTTCAAGATTGGTTGATAATCTACCGGCCGCGTCACCGGTTAACCGTCCTGAAACCAATGATGTCCAATATGAGCATGGATATCGTTTGGGTAATGTGATAGGCGATAAAAGTTTCATCAATAATCACTTAAAGTTAACACTTTTGTACCATACCCCAACACCGTAAGTATTTTAACATTGATTAAAATATATTGAATTGAATAAAAGACTATTAATTTCTCATAATATAGGACCATTTACCGAATTGTTGGTTTTCGTGTCGAAGCAAAATCAATACACCACGACGATTTATCGTTCAATCAAAAAACATGCACGTTTCCTAACTCACCAAAACGTCAATTAGTTGATAAGTCTGGCACAAAACTTTACTTTACCTATGAAGTAGAATGGACACCTTCTAAAATCAGTTGGGCATCGCGGTGGGACACTTATCTTGCAATGAGTGATGTCCAAATCCATTGGTTTTCAATCATCAATTCCTTAGTCGTCATTTTTTTCTTATCCGGAATCCTAACAATGATTTTAATCAGAACGCTACGCAAAGATATTGCGCGTTACAACGCTGACGAAATAATGGATGAAACAATCGAAGAAACTGGTTGGAAACTAGTTCATGGTGATGTTTTCAGACCGCCAAGAAACTCACGCTTGTTTGCTGCTGTCATTGGTTCAGGCATACAAATCTTCTTGATGTCTTTAATTACAATTTGTAAGTTTTACCTCATTATTCATTACATAACTTAATATTAGTTTGCGTTTATTAATATTTTATGTTTGTAGTCTTCGCCATGTTGGGAATGTTATCCCCGGCATCTCGAGGAGCATTAATGACAGCCGCTATTTTCCTGTACGTGTCAATGGGCCTTATCGCTGGATATTTTTCGGCTAGATTATACAAAACAATGAAAGGTCGTGAATGGAAACGTGCAGCGTTCTTAACAGCTATGTTGTATCCTGGAATTGTAGCGTCTACAGGGTTCTTTTTAAATTTTTTCATTTGGGGCAAAGCTAGTAGTGGAGCCGTGCCGTTTTCATGGATGTTATACTTACTCACAATGTGGTTTTGTATATCGCTACCTTTAGTATATCTAGGATATTACTTCGGGTATAGGAAACAACCGTATCAACATCCTGTCAGGACGAATCAGATTCCACGACAGGTGCCTGAACAGCATTGGTATATGAATCCAATGTTATGGTAAATATTTACAAATTAAATTAAAAACTAATAAATCACTTACGACTATGTTCTAATTTTTTACAGTACATTAATGGCTGGAATTTTACCATTTGGGGCGGTATTCATCGAATTATTCTTTATATTCACCGCAATTTGGGAAAATCAATTTTATTACCTTTTCGGATTTCTTTTCCTAGTGTTCATTATTTTAGTCATTTCTTGTTCTCAAATCTCAATCGTTATGGTGTATTTCCAACTTTGCGGAGAGGTAAAAAGTTTTTTTTTATTTATTAAATTAAGTTTTAAAAATTTAACACAAACTTACATCAAATGTTCTTGTTTTAAAGGATTACCATTGGTGGTGGAGAAGTTTTATCGTCTCCGGCGGATCGGCAGTATACATCCTCCTATACTCTCTATTTTATTTCCTAACAAAGCTGGAAATAACAGAATTCATCCCAATTCTACTCTACATCGGCTACACCGGTCTCATGGTGATCACCTTCTGGTTGCTGACGGGCACCATCGGTTTCTTCGCCGCTTATGCGTTTATCCGCAAAATTTATGGAGCTGTTAAAATCGACTAAGCTAATTCACATTCTCAATTCACTAAATAAATAAAATAGTGCTCAACATTTGACACAAATCCCAGCGTACAGTTACAGTGAGTTGCAATGTTCCATCTCATCCAATCAGTGTGATCATCACTTTAATTATATATTACATAAAAAAACATTTTATAAATATCAAAACCAAAGTAAAAATATTAAGAAACAACATTAACTCCTCAGAATTCATGTTTATGGAGCAACTACTAAGTTTTAGTGTTACAAAAGTCATTATTTATTGATACAAATCAACTTGATTGTACATTTTTGTGATGACATGTGTGAACCCCACAAATTTTGATTCAAATCAAAACCACACGAAATAATACTTACATATTTTGAATCATCTTTGCTTACTGAAATAAACAGATAATATAAATTTACATGTACATCGATGTAAAATAATTAAATAAGAAGGGTAAATGGAAAACAGAAGGTGTGGAAGTTACAAGGCGAAATTCTAGTGTAATGTCATTTTAGTGTTTACAATCGATTTTGCGTATTTAATTTATATATAAAATATAAAACTAAAATTTAATGTACTTACTGCTTTTTTTATTTCCCATGCTGACTTGTTGCTCAAGATGATTTTATTCTGTTTTTACCTTTGTACCAGACACTTTACTTTTCAGCCATTTTTGAATCGTTACCAATGACATGAAGACGGGGATCATTATTGGTAAGAAAAGTGGAATGTACACCGCGTATCTATAAAGAAAAAAAGCACTTTACAGAACTTTTGGCGACAACGGCGACTTGACTCTGACGAAAATCAACAAACTTTTGTTTTTAGTCATTTTTGGTGTTTTAGACGCATTGCTACCAACTTAAAACGCTCTAGTTATTTTTCTAAACTCTCTAACCTAACTTGTTTAAATAACAAATTCAATAAAATACTTACTTCTGATCATCTGGAAAATACAACAAAGCCAATAATGATGGATCACTAAATGCGGCTTCAGAATTAGCATAAGCTACTTTTGAACTTTTCAATCCATTGATAATATCACCCTTATTCAAAAACTCTGCAGCTTCATCGGCTTTTGCCAAAGCAACTTGAATTTTGTCTGCAACTCCATCACTGATAACAATACTGTTAATTTCAATCAACAATTGTGCTAAAGACTTTAAAGTCCTCCTAGTTGAAGTAACCATCTCCCACGCACGTCGTTTTTCCAATTCGTTTACATCTTTAGGCTCAATACTATCCAGATACATCAATTCCTGCAATTGCGTCAAAAACGTATTAACTATGGGTTTTAAATCCGGTTTATAAACGCCATTCTTGCAGGACTCCACATCTGCATTGTTAATCATCATCCCACCCCATCTCAGATTCAAAAAAGCATTTGTTGGAACTCTAACTTTTTGATCTGTGTACACATAAAGAGGTGATTTACAATGTGGAAAATACAAAACCAAATTTAATGAAGGTCTTGGTGACATGTGAGCCCAAGTTTTCTTCTCTAATGGTGTAATGACATGGGTCAATGAATTTTCATAAACCATTAAATGGTCTTTTCCTTGCACTGGTACAATTCCCAAATCCACCAAGTACAACCATTGACTTTTTACAGTAAAATTAGCAATTGGATTTAAAGTATCCATAAAATGTTGTAGATTAGCAGCTATTTCTTGTGAGTCTATGTCAACTTTCAAGTTTTGTGGCTCTGGATTTACAATTGTTATTAATATGTCATATTCTAAGCTTAAAGGAATACTATCTGGGCGGACAGTCATTGAAGGTATTTGTATATTGATCATTTCTTCTAGTGGCAGTGGAGCACGATACACTTTTGTTGTTTGCCACCATACTGGTATTCCAATAATGACTAGGACAATTACATATGATATTACACTGTAAATTCGGTAAATAGCTTCTGGGTCTTCTTTAAATCTGATATCTAAAATGTGTTTTAAGATCAGAAAATATATTTTCGATTTTATAAGAAGTAAAAGTTGAATAATTGCTTGAAAATTTTACCTTCAACTGGAATGTCTTGTATTTTATCACCTTTTTCATCAACTTCAGTCATTTTTGCGGTTTGTTTTAATTATTTTTAGGTATAAATGACATAAAATGAGGAATTAAGGTATTTTTATAGTAAAAATTTGTAGTGGTTGAAGTTACACCTTAAAATATTTTAGGTTATGTTGACATCTAGCGAATCTATTGACACGATTGGATGAAACTTGGGGAGAAATCGAAATTTTGATAGAAAACTTTAGTTTTTTAACAGTAAAATGTTGAAAGTTCGTTACAATCAAGTAGATTATGTTTAAACAATGAAATCATAACAAATTAGCGCACTGAAATTTAATTAAAAAAACAAAAGACAAATATTGTTGAGTTTTTATTTGAAAACAAAAATCAGTACATTTCTCCACATGGCATTAAGTTATCTTTTTGGTTTACATCGTCTCATACACAGCCAATTTGAACTGCAGCATCGCGCAATAAAAGTTGACTTTACTAATACTCGTACCAGTAAAGTAAAAACTATAAAAAATGAAACGTCATGTAAATAAGTTATATACAAAAAGAGGAATGAATGAATGACAGCTAGATGCTTCTGCAAATGTAGTGTTAATATAACGCAATAATTTAGATGTGTTGTTGAAATATCGAGAGTGGTAGTAGGTAGTAGTTTAATCGACTTCTTCCATGCGGGAAGCATCTTCAGTATCAGCACCATCAGCTGGTGGAGCGTCACCAGAAGGCAAGTCTTCAGTAACCATATCATCCTCATCGATACCAAGACCCAGCTTAATCATGCGGTAAATGCGGGAAGCGTGAACCTGGGGCTCGTCCAAAGCGAAACCAGAGCTCAAGAGAGCAGTTTCGAAAAGTAAAACAACCAAATCCTTAACAGACTTGTCGTTCTTATCAGCCTCAACTTTGATACGTAAGTTCTCGACGATGGGATGGTCAGGGTTGACTTCCAAATGCTTCTTGGCGGCCATGTAACCCATGGTGGATGTATCACGAAGAGCTTGGGCCTTCATGATACGTTCCATGTTGGCGGTCCAGCCGTATTGAGAAGTGACAATGCAGCATGGAGATTCCACTAAGCGGTTTGACACGACGACCTTTTCGACTTTAGCGTCCAAAATAGTCTTCATGACTTTGCAAAGACCTTCGAACTTGGTCTTGTCTTCCTCACGCTTCTTCTTTTCCTCCTCGTCTTCTGGGAGTTCCAAACCTTCCTTGGTGACGGAAACGAGTTGTTTACCGTCGTATTCTTTCATCTGTTGCACGACGTATTCGTCGATGGGTTCGGTCATGTACACAACCTCGAACCCACGTTTCTTAACAGACTCAACGAAGGAAGAGTTGGAAACTTGTTCCTTAGACTCGCCAGTGATGTAGTAAATGTGCTTCTGGTTAGCCTTCATGCGGCTAACGTATTCTTTCAGAGAGCACGCATCATCACCACTGGCAGAGGTGTGGTAACGCAAAAGGTCAGCCAATTTCGAGCGGTTTTGGGAATCCTCGTGGATGCCCAATTTCATGTTCTTAGAGAATTGTTCATAGAACTTCTTGTATCCGTCCTTGTCTTCGGACAACTCTTCGAAAAGTTCCATGCATTTCTTGACGAGGTTCTTACGAATGACCTTCAAGATCTTATTTTGTTGGAGCATCTCACGGGAAATGTTCAAAGGCAAATCTTCGGAGTCGACAACACCCTTCATGAAGTTAAGGTATTCAGGGATGAGTTCTTCACAGTTGTCCATGATGAAGACACGACGTACGTACAACTTGATGTTGTTCTTCCTCTTCTTGTTTTCGAAGAGATCGAAAGGTACGCGACGTGGGACAAAGAGAAGAGCACGGAATTCCAATTGGCCTTCAACACTGAAGTGCTTAACTGCCAAATGGTCTTCCCAGTCATTAGTGAGAGACTTGTAGAACTCACCATATTCTTCTTGACTGATATCATCAGCATTGCGAGTCCAGATTGGCTTGGTCTTGTTAAGCTCTTCATCTTCAGTGTACTTCTCCTTAATGGTCTTCTTTTTCTTCTTGTCCTTCTCTTTGTCTTCCTCCTCATCCTCACCAACATCCTCAATCTTTGGTTTGTTGTCTTCACCTTCCTCTGGTTTCTTTTCTTCCTCATCATCAGCCTCATTGTCACTCAACTCCTTCTCGCGTTCCTTTTGTACCACCATCTTGATTGGGTAGCCAATGAACTGAGAGTGTTTCTTAACAATCTCCTTGATTTTGTTCTCTTCCAAAAATTCAGCTTGATCTTCCTTGATGTGCAGAACAATCTTTGTGCCGCGGCCAATTGGCTCTCCAACATCGGTACGGACGGTGAAGCTGCCACCAGCCGACGACTCCCAGAGGTACTGCTCGTCATCGTTGTTGCGGGAGACGACAGTGACTTTATCAGCCACCAAGTAAGCAGAGTAGAAACCCACACCAAATTGACCAATCATAGAAATATCAGCGCCGGCTTGCAGCGCTTCCATGAAAGCCTTGGTGCCTGATTTAGCAATAGTACCCAAGTTATTAACTAAATCAGCCTTGGTCATGCCAATACCAGTATCAATGATGGTGAGGGTACCCTCTTCTTTGTTAGGGATGATCTTAATGAACAACTCCTTGCCACTTTCCAACTTGGCAGGGTTTGTGAGAGATTCATAACGGATCTTATCCAAAGCGTCGGAGGAGTTTGAGATCAATTCTCTAAGAAAGATTTCTTTGTTTGAATAGAAGGTGTTGATGATCAAGCTCATCAACTGAGCAATTTCAGCCTGGAAGGCGAAAGTCTCAACTTCTTGGTTTTCTTCCGGCATCTTCTAAATTGACGGAAAAAACGTGTATTAGTATAAAAAATTTAACAAACCAATTAATCAGTGTTGATTTGAAACGTAAATTGAGAAATATGACGAAAAACAAAAATGCCGGCACGTGGTCGACTACGATCAAATGAATAAATCCCAATAAAATGTCAACGCAACGCGTTTTATTACTCAATTTCATCTAAAATAATTAATAAATATATTACTCACGATTGTAATGTGTGTTGGGTTCAGAAATTAACTTTAAATTCAAGTATTTCCACTGGTATCGCACCTCGGAGTGTCGGCAGCTTCGCTCGCGTGCTTGTTTTGAAATGAATGCCGAACGACAACGCCGCCTGCTTTTATAAGGTGACTTGTTCTAGAACATTCGGGAACATTCTAGAAGGAAATAAAAGCGTGCGACCGATGTTTGACAAAGGACAGCATTAGCGCTACTTCCGTCTAAAACGCGTGGGAAATTCAAAAATCAACCACATTTTCAGTCAAAATCAATAAAAACCGGACTGAAAAACTGGAACATCAATTAACTAATAACGAATTTACTCAAAATTAATAATAATAATATCAATACAAAGTCATTACATTAATTTAACAAAAATTTCTTTGATAATCACGTCAAAAATAACAATATTATCGAAAAAACAAATTTATTTATCGATTAATACGATTTAAATTATAGTAAATCAATAAACAAACATTGATAAACAAATTCTAAGGTCATAATAAACAATATTGATACGTTTTACATCAAATTTCGCAAAATTTCAATGAATTTACTGAAATATTCTAGAATAAGCAACGCCTAGATTTTTATGAAACATCAAGTCACCCATACTCAACAAAAAACAAAAGATTTGTGTTAATAATGTACAAAAATGCAAAAAAAATCATGTCTGCATTAAAATACTAGAACTTTAATTGAATAATTTAAGAATTGCATGATGGTTCATTGTTTTTTTAATTTTATTTCAATTACATGCCGCAATAACCTACAAAAATGACAATAAAATGCATAGTTTTACAGAATTAATTATTAAACATTTAATAATTCGTATTATAATATCAAATGATGTAGATTTGTAGAAAATAAAATTCAGCACATTTTCTGTTATATTCTAGAATATTCCAGCAAGAATGGAAACCAGACATTCCAGAAAAAGCATGGCCAAGGACATTCGATTTCCGGCGAGGTCAGCTGTCAAAATTTCTCCCGCTTCAACAGCCAAATAACCTCAATATTCTTGAATTCAAAGTCACCAAAAAACCGTTGAAAGCGTTTTATATTAATTTTTGTTAAGATTGATTACTAAACTAAATAATACATTGCTATATTAATTATAAAAATGACATCTGTCGCACAAAAAAGTAAAGGTGCTATAACGCTCAAAGGTTCTTCGGAAATTCTTTGCGAATATTTAGGTAACTTTGAATATCTCAAACATGCACTGTGGATTTCTACTACAAGTATTATTATTTTTTTACAATTAAACTGAAATCTTTGTTTATTACAGATTTCGGTATTAATTCTATTCTATTTCAACGTGGATTGTACCCGCCTGAAGATTTTAAGTCCGTGGAGAATTATGGTTTGACAATTTTGATGTCACAAAATGAACAAATAAAAGAGTTTTTAAAAGTGACATTGGGTCAATTAAAAGGTAATACTTTCAATTACTTACCCTTAATTAATTTGTTACAATTAAATCTTGATTTACAGATTGGTTGGTTAAAAGAATTGTAGACAAAGTAGCATTGGTCATAACTAATGTAGGTACATTCGAAGTAATGGAACGATGGGATTTTAATGTTGAATATGAAGGTGATTTCAATCAAGAAGGTGGACCTACATCAGATAAACCTCTAAAACAAATCAAGCATGAAATTCGTGATGTCTTGAAACAAATTGCATCTTCGGTTGCTTACCTACCTTTGTTAGATTGTCTTTGTTCATTTGATATTCAAATTTATACTAAAGATAATGTCAATTTACCTTCTGATTGGTCAGATACAGATGCAGCACATGTTAAGAATGCACAAACTGTGAAGATGCGTTCGTTTAGTACAAATATTCACAAGATGGATACATGTGTTACTTACAAAAATGATGATTAATTAATACATACATTAGATATAGTTTTACGATATGTTGTTAGGAGTGTGTGTGTGTCAATCTAAGATGTAATTTATTTCATGATTTCTGTTACTGAAGTTTTTTTTATCTGAACTGTGTTAATAATTAATTTACAGTTATTCCCGGTTTATTAAATTAATAACATAAGTTAAGATTATTTACATGTATGATATTTTGTATTTTTTTTAATATCAATATTATTTAAAAAAAAAACTAGAGGTTCTATTTATTTTGGCACTTTTAGGTGTTAAAACATAACTTTATTTTATGTTAATGCCTGTTTTCTTCTTGTCCTATTTGTAGGGATTCTGCTAATCGATTTTCTATAAAGAAAATATTTAATTATTATTTAAATTACACACTGGTGGCGTACTTACGTCTTAAAATTTCTGGGGTTTTCATGTCTGTGCAATATTTAGTCATAATGTAAAATAAAATAGTTAAAAGTGTTATTCCAACTGTGGAACTGAGAAATATATATTCAGGCTTCTTGCGATATTCACAACAGTTGGCGCTCCATAATGCTCTTGTTCCGTTCATCTACAAACAAAACTATTTAGTTGACAACATCACAACAAACAAAAGAAGTAACAGCAACGCTAGAGAAACAAACAAACAAA
>JARJDS010043186.1:0-34560 GCA_030264155.1 Atheta pasadenae
TTATAACCAAAAAACTAAACATGTAACAATGTAATAAAGCATAAACTTTAAACAAAAGCTAACAAAATCAAATAAAATCAAACTCCCAGCATCCACTTTGATTATTTCTTGTCAATGTGAAAGTGAATATACATATTTAGTCGTCACAAGTGGATGTTTATAGCTGTACGTTCAATTATGGACGTTTTTGTCTCGCTTTGTGACATATTTGTGTGTATTTCAGTCGTTTTCGGTCGTTTTTCTACATAACTCGCACACATTTTTCGCATTTTTTCCAAACGACAAAACCAGTTAGCTTTCTGCTTAGTTTCTGTCGTTGTATCTGCCGTTAAACAAGTTTAAGAGTCGTTTAATCCTCGTCTAATCTTGCTAAACGAAGATGATCCGCCTGTGTGCGGCGTCCAACCGCTTCAACAATGTGCCAATATGTTACATCGAAATTTATTACACCGTTTGATATTCATTTATTTCTCGCATTTTTTTCACGATAAAACATAACTCACACAAAAAACACACACACAACACGATAGAGACGAGAAAGAAAAAATAAGAAAGCGATTTGTGTACGAATTTTATGAGCTATTCATCAATATTCATTCGAATTTAAACGAAAATTTTATTGTAAGTTAATACACTGCTTGTGTTGTTAGTTTTTATTAAGGAGTCTAGAAGAAGAGTAGGAGGAGAAGTGTCTGAATTTAATTTTTAATAATTTATGTTACCCACATCTCAAAAATCAAATATCATAGTTATAAATTTTTAAGTTTTTAAATTTAAATTCAAATTAAAAATAAAACTTACGTGTTGCTCGTTGTGTGGTTGTGGATCGACTAATTTTGTTTTTTTGTTTTTTCAATCAACAAACGTTGGTCTGTAAGAAAAAAACAAAACACAAATCAACGCCGCCTTGATAGTAAATTGTCAACAAAACAAAAACGAAACCTACTATACCGTCACTACTTGTTACTTGTAGTGTTTTGTTTTTGTTTTTGTTTAGTTTTGCACAGCCAACGTGAGTGAAAATAGTAAAAAGCAGTAAACATCCAATTATTGAAACTGTAGTTTAGTGTGTGCGTGACGATTGACAAAAACTAAGTTATAGCCAATTAAATAATGCAAAATCGTGTTAATAATCGTTGATTGGTAATAAAAAAAGGAGCGACGGTGGTCGTTTATTGTGCGCGCCTCATAAAAACGCGTGTGTCGTTAATTTCCGCCATGCGGCCGGCGCTTATGATTGATAATTATTTCGTGGATGCTGTGGATGCGCAAAAACGATAATGCACGCGCTTAATTGGTGCGCGGCCGCGCTAATTAGCGATAAAATGTGTAATTTCTGCGAATTTGTGCGCTGCGCGACGACTGATTTGGTGAAATTTCGCTCGTAACAGGATACTAAACTAAACAGTAAACAACCTAAAGGTACGTACGATCAAGATGAAGATGCATAATAAGATAAGCGTTCATTAAATTAATATTATTCATTACTCATATTCGTAATGGTGGGATATTTGATTGGCTATACAGATTTCTACTTATTGATTATTTTCTTTTTGAAAAAACAAATTTTGAAGTGTTGAGAGTTAATATTTATGTTTTTGAAAATGTTTTTGGATGTAATTAAGTCAAAAATTAATATTTTTTATTAATTTTTTAATTAATGTAAAGCTGGTTAAATTGTTTATAAACCACATTTTATTTAGGGTTGATACTATTTATAGTTTAGTCGGTAGAGGGCATTAAAGTTACGATAAGGATTTGTGAGTTGAGAAAACATGCTTGGTGTTAATATTTTACATTTTGGTCAATAACAATTAAGAAACTTAATATTTTTTAGTTTTTTTTTACCAAATGAAAGTTAAATAAATTTTTTATTATCAATAATTTATTTGAGGTTAAATTTTTTTAAATGTAGCCGCTAGATGGCTTCAAAGTGGCAATAAACATTTGAGAGTTAAAAAACGTGATTTGTGTCAATATTTTACACTTTGATCATTATCTACTATAAAAATTAATATTTTTAAATTATTTTTTCACTAAATTAAGCTCAAGTAAATTGTTTATAACCTCAAATTTAGTTAGAGTTGAAATAATTTAAAATTTAGCCGCTAGGTGGCTTCAAATTTGCTACAAACATTGGTGAGTTAAAATATCATACGTGGTGACAATATTTTACATTTTGATCAATAACTTTTATACAAATTAATATTTTTTAATTATTTCTTCACTAAACTAAGCCCAGGTAAATTGTTTATAACCCTAATTTTAGTTGAAGTTGACGACATTTAAAATTAAGCCGCTAGATGGCTTCAAAGTTACAAGTGCCAAGTAAATGGTTATGAAGCCATAATTTTAATCAATACGCTACACTTTGGTCTCTAATTATATCAAAAATTATTATATTTTAATTATTTCTTCACTAAGCAAATGTCAATTAAATCGTTTATAACCTAAATCTTAGATGGCGTTGATAACTTTAAAACTTTATCCGCTAGATGGCTTCAAAGTTGCAAGTAATTTAAAAAAAAATGTCGATCAAATTTTTAAAAAAACCTTATTACAATATCAAACACAATTAATAATTTTTGACAACACATTCGGTGGTTTACTACATAAATTTTGATTACAAACTACACAAATTGCCATCTAGTGTCGTCTGTTTTAATTAAAACACAATCACAAAACATATATAACCACAAAAACGAATATACAACGTGAGACTTGCGTTAGCAACGTATTAAATTATTAATTAATTCAAACAAAAAACGTGCAGAATTATCCCTCAAAAAAATTTAATTACACCGTTCATTCCGGCGTGCGTTTTTCCGCGCGAAAATCTATGATTAGTTTATGTTTTGTTTCGCATTGTTTCGCTGTTCACATGTGTTTTGTGTCGCGCGCGCATTAATTGCTTCAACTAAAAACTCTTTTGCCGCTTTTTGTCTGCGCGCCTTGCGACAATAAACGTTTAATAACTTAATTACGAACGCGCTTAATTTAGAAAGGCGTAATCATAATAATTCGCTTTTACGATGCATGTGGACGACGCATCGCAAACCAAACAAACAAAAACAAAACAAACGAAACAAACAACCAACGAATTCTTTGTTTCACTAAATTTTAGCGACATCTATTAAATATTTTTAGTATTAAAAAAAAAACTATCAAATATTTACTTAAATTGTTTGTTTAAGACATTGTTTAACTTAAAATCAGCATGCATGAAAATGGTATTTTAATTGGTGTGCATTCTTAAATCCGTTTACGTCGTCGTCACACACTAGATGGCGATACGTGCGTGGTGGCCGATCGAAATAAATCGCGATCGTTGTCGCTGAATTATTTCGCTTTGTGTGTGTGTTTTGCGGCGAACATTCAGAAGTAATTAGGAATTTTCTCATGTAGACCACGACTTGATAGTGATACAATTAAATGCGCAATGAAGCGATTTATAATTAAAGATGCAGATAAACTGCGCGGACTGACGAACGTGCGTTTGTTTGAAGAACTTTTCAAAGCAGAGCGCGTGGATTGCGCAGGATTTCCACGAGAACTTCTTCGTTTTACGGTTCTGCAGTGCGGCGGTTTGCAATTGAACGCGTAAACAACGTCGATAGATAGCGGACGCGACAGTTGGACTAAATGTTATTGCCTGCCGCCGATTGTAACGTGCTGTATATACCTACATACGTAGATATATATTCCTGAAAGGATTGAGAGGAGCAGGATCCCCGCGCACGATGCCACCGTTTGCAATTTAAAACGTTGTGTCAAGACGACATTATCGCTCGATAGTTTGCCAATCAACGTATTAACATTCTCGTGCGTACTTGCATTTCTGTTCTAATTCTCACACTTTTCATCTTGTCACTAGTCAGAAATCACTGCAACTTTAACAACTATAAACAAACAGAAGCAAATAAAAACAATTAAATTATTAAATTTTTGATTATGTCAGTTTTAGTTTGGTAACTTACCAATAGATGGCGTTACTAACAACTTGCTTATTTCTATCTGTGAAATTTGTAAGTAATGTTATTTGTGTGTTGTTTTTGTGCGATTGATTTAATTACGAATGAATAAAATTCCAAAAGGATTAACTAATGGCAGGATTTGCACTCGTGCTAATTCATGACCATGCGCCTAAAGAGTTAGTAAGGAGTACAAGGAGTTTGTACGTAAATGTGTTTTTTATTAGCTAATTACGCCTGCAAGGAATAACAATTTGCCAGCACAAGCCTGGCGACACATGTTCGTCACGTCGCCATTATGAATTTAAAAAAGTCAAGTCGCGCGCACAATCCTGCATCCAAACGCGCGCATTTACTCACAAACCAAACACGTAAAATCAGATTTTAAGTCTGTGGTGCATGCGCACTACAACTGCAACTGCTACTACGACTACAAATACGATGACTTTTTTGTGTTCGCCATTTTCCATTTTAATTTCAACATAACCACACTCTAACACAAAGTTATTAAGGGGTTAGCCCACTCTACAATTTCCATATATTCAAATTTTGTTTCTTTTGCAATGAAAACAATACTTTAGAGTCATAAAAATTAAAAACGCTGTAGAGCCGCCATTTTGAAATAAATCGCTTCAACAAAAATTATGATAATTAGTCACTAACATACATAATAAAACAACGTTAAAAAAATTAGGGTTATTTTATTGTATTTCTGCAAAAAAAAATCTAAAAAATTGTGTTTTTTTTAGTTTTTAAATTTTCATCTTTAGAGAAAGTGGTTTAGCCCCTTAAGTCTTAATGCTTAAGGGTTACACCATGTGAACGCACAAACTCACATCTGTTTGATAGAATTAAATTAAATCAAACGTCACTCACCTTACTTAATCGCCATGGAACGGTATAATTAATACCAATACTTGATTCCTGTCCAGATTGTTGTTGATGTTGTTGTTGTTTGGTTGGTTGGTTGGTTGACTTGATGGTGGAAAATATGCCCATAATAGTGGTAGCGGCTCGTGCGCGGATTTAAAAGGCAGGGCGTTTTTACGACCGCCGCGCGGCGCGCGCTCGCGCCACTAATCGCTAATTAAATTCAAACAATATCGTTTGTCGTCCGCGTCGCGTTGTCGTCCGTGGTTGCATTTTCGCTTTTTCCGTACATTGGCGTGCATTGAAACGCAACACAAAAGCCGCTGTATACACACGCCGAAGACTTTTTCACGCATCAGAGTTAAGTAAGCGAGCAAGTTAAGACTTAAAACTTGGCGAACGCGACTTCCTAGTAGAGTTGATTAATTTATATATTTTCGTTCGATGGTTCGTTCGTCCGCAAACACGTGTTTTGTCGCAGGTGCGCGAAGAATTTAAATTTCTAATTAAACTAATTTATGCTTACCGGTCTCCTATACCAGACGATTACAATTGCGTTTATTGCCCGACTAACTTCGTTTTCGCCATTTACAATCATGACGAAATTACTTGTACTTGCACACAAAAAACTACAACACGAAGTGGTAAAAATATATGGTATTGAATTAAATCGAAGAAATCACTAATAGCTTACCGATTTGTTTGATTTTATTCACTTTTTTTTTTATCCAGAACACAACCAGCATACTTGATGGTTTCAATGTTACTGAACTGAATTTTCATTACTGATTTGTGTTTTGTTTTATTATACGCAAACAAAACATAAAACAAAAGCAAATGCATGGATATCTTGATTAAATTTCGACACAAAACAAAACACTGCTACCCTTTGTTTTTTTTTGTTATTATAGAAAATCGATTGAATAACAAGTTGTAACTGACGATGATGAAGATGATGAAGACGATGAAAGCTACAATTGCTAATGTTGTAAGTAAAAAGGTGATATAATAATATCGATCGACATAAATTATTATTATCTGCGTATCTGCGTACTTGCTGATTCGAGTTGTGCATTCACATTTTGCTTACAATGTTTTTTCGACGGCTTTGTGCTGAATATTGATTCGTAATTGTACAAACCGCATTCAAACACGACATGAACAGGCGCATTGAATGCGCGCATGATCAATGAATGCAGCAGGAAATGCGCGTATGAAGTTTATAAGTTTATTAAAACGCGTCTTACTCATCTCGCAGATAAATCAATTAATTTCAATTATTTTCTTCTACAAGGATGCGAACAAATGAATATTGTAAACTTTACAGCGTTTGCATTGTACAGTTTCAATTAAACAAGAATACAATGTTTTTTTTTGTTAATGTTTTACCATTTTGGTCATTAATTAAGTTAATAATTGACATTTTTAATTATTTTTTTAGTATATAATAGTTAAATAGTTTGGTTATAACCTAAAATTTGGATGGTAGTAGTATGGTTTAGATTTTAGCCGCTAGATAGCTTTAAACTGCAAACATACAAAAACAAAATTTAGTAGCTGAAGTTTTTTTTATGTTTTTGGCTATATCTCGGTAATTACGTTATGAATTTTAATTATCTTTTCATATAAAGGTTTATGATTAAATTATTTATAAGACAAAATTTTGTTTATAATTATCTAATAAAAATTGTAACCGCTAGATGGCTTCAAAGATACTAGAAACTTTAAAACGAATATTTTGAACATTTTTACATTTTACTCTATTACTCGATTATTAATTAACTTATTGTAATTATTATTACACGTCGTGATTAATGATTAAAATATCTACAAGATAAAATTTTGTTTATAATTTTAGAATATAAATTGTGGTCGCTAGATGGCCCCAAAAGTACGGTTACATTTAATAATACCAAATCCAGTAAAATTTCTGTTTTTTTTCTATATTTTAGGCTATAACTCATTAATTATTAATCATAATTTAATTATTTTTTCACTAAACAACAATTAAATATATTACCTACAAAATAAACTTTTGTTTATAAATTTCTAAGAACAATTGTGACCGCTAGATGGCATCAAAGTTACTACAAACTTCAAAAAACTAAACTTAGATATTTTTTACATTTTATCCAATTACTAAATAATTAATTAACTAATTCTAATTATCTTTTTACTAATTATAAGAAAACTAAATTATCTATACGAATAAATTAGCTTCATAACTTTACATTGGAAACTACAACCGCTAGATGGAGTTAAAGTTCATATAACTTTAAACTAAAATTAATATTCATAAAAAAATGTAAATATCAAATGATGAGACATTGATAACGATGATTCGTTGAAGATATCTGTAAATGTTTGTAAATGTTTTGCAAATAGATGTTAACCAATGTAAACCAATGTAAACCGATGTAAACTGATGTAAATTTGATGTAAACCAATGAAAATCAGTGTAAATCGCTGCAAGAATCTGCGGGCAAATGGCTGCTGTGGTCGATAAATTTCGCAAAATTTCTAATTAAAACGCACTCGCGTGTGCGCGGTTCTAGCTATATACTCACCGGCGCTTAATTGACGATTATATCGCGATATTTCGCGGCTGCGGCGATATGATGTCGACGACGCGCACTCGCACAGGAGCAACCGGACACCGATTGATTATCGCGCGTCGATAATTAACGAACAGCTTGATGTCTTGTTAAAAATCGCGTCGCATGTGGGAACACGCTTAATTGCCCTCGATCCGGCGATTAATCATCATGTGCGCGCCTTATCGACATTTGGAAATGTTAATTATTAAATGCCATCACATTGTGACATTAAATAATTGTGTGCGCAACATATTTTTTTTCAAAACACAACCAGCACGTTTGATGGTTTTGATGTGACTGAAAATTTTCATGACCAACTTGTGTTTTGTTTCTTTGCAAAGCAAACAAAACAACAAAACAAAAAAGACAGAAGCAAATGCATAGACTTCTTGATTAAATTTCGGCACAAAACAAAACACTACCATCACATTGTGGCGCGTTCACTTTTTTGCAAAATATTTTCGTGCAAGTAATTATAAAATCTCATTAAATTAGCTTAATAAGTATGTAAGTAGTAAAATGTTTCAGTCGTGCATTAACATTCGATATTATTGCGATATTATTGATTCGAAACTATGATTTGGAATTAAAGTGCATATCAAATGGCAGCGTGCATCGGGAGGAAAGGAATCGTGTCTAGGCGGCAATAAAATATTAACGATTCTTTAATTGTGCTTAATTATGTGAAATGTTTTAAAACCGAGCGGAGTAAGTGTGTGGCAATTTGAGATGAGTTATGGTTGCGCTTGAAAGATAGTTAGTTTTTTTTTTGAGTCGTCGAGTAAAAGAAATAGTCATGTACCATGTGTGTAAACTGGTTAAATACTCTGGAAGGATTTCATGGGCCGACAATTAAGACGTGTGATAAATTTGTGAGAAATATTCAACGTGAATACGTCATTAACAACCGAATCAATCTTAATAGGGGATTACATCATTAGTAAAACTTAACCTAAAAATGTTCAGCGATTTTTTGATTTTTTTTGTTGTTTTTGTGCATAATTTATTAATTAATTCAAAAATTTTAATTTGGATTTTAGGGGGTTAAAGATAATTACATTTAGAATAACTAGACATTTTTTGGGATTTTTGTTAGTAAAATTGTGACCGCTAGGTGGCTTTAAAGTTGCTTTATATAAATTTTCAAAATCTTTTTTTAGTTAAATTTTTACATTTTTATTGGTAAATAATTAATTAATTAACCGATTGTAATTTTGTTTTTGCCAAAAGGAAGTTTAATTATTTAGCATTATGGTAAAATTTAGTTTGCGACATTAGAAATTAATATATAGCCGGTAGATGGCATCAAAGTTACTATAAATTGTTTTCAAAAAATGAATTTTAGTTATTTTTTTACATTTTCTTCTATAACTAATTAATTAATGAACGGATTTTAATTTTCTTTTCAGTAAATAAAAACTAAATTAATTAACTTTATGATAAAATTTAGATTGTGTTATTATAAATTAAAATATAACCGCTAGATGGCATCAAAGTCACTATAAACATATACTAAAAACAAAAATCAGTACTTTTTTTTAAATTTCCATTAATATCTCATTAATTAATTAACGGATTTTAGTTTTCTTTTCAGTAAATGAAACCTAGATTAACTATCTTGATGATAACATTTAGTATGTAATATTAAAAATTAAAATATAGCCGCCAGATGGCATCAAAGTTACTATTTAACCAGTGCAGTTATTTTAATTAGGTTTTTAGAAAAAGAAAGCTCTAAATGACATTGAATCTATTTTTTTTCTATCATTAGAAGTTGATGTGTTCTTATAACATGCAAAAATTAATAATTGAAACTTTATTATCGGTTTGTACGCATCTTTGAATAAGAAAATAATTGAAATTAATTGATTTATCTGCGGTGAATATGAAACACTTCCTGTTTTTGATTCAATGATTTTAATTTAAAGTACATCCTGGTTTTATGGAACTTATAGCCATCTTTAGTCGCACTTATTATCTCTAGAAATATGACCGCTAGATGGCTTTACATTCCGAATACAGAAAAAAAGCAGAAAATAAAAATTAGAAAAGTTTTACTTTTTTATCAATAACAAATTAATGAATTAAAATATTTAAATAATGTTTTCACTAAATTAAAGCCAATTAAATTTAGAGTACCCTAAAATTTAATTGAATTTATTATCTTTAAAACCCTAGCCGCTAGGTGGCTTTACATTCCGAATACAGAAAAAAGCAGAAATTAAAAATCAGATAAGCTATACTTTTTCATCAATAACAAAATAATTAATTAAAATTTTTAAGTAATGTTTTCACTAACTTAAAGCCAATTAAATTGACTATAACCTAAAATTTAGTTGAATTTATTATCGTTCAAAACATAGCCGCTAGATGGCTTTACATGAAATTTTTTTAAATTTATCACTAAATCAAAAAAATTAAATGTTAAAATAAAGTAAAGCAAATGTTAAAAACATTTTCCCATCTATTCGCAATCGTGGAGCAACGCACTAGTGAAAGTTTTGCATTTAGTAAATAGAACTAAAACGAATTCTAATACAACTAATACTAGATCAAGCTCATTTTTACTCTCAAAATTTTTTCGCTTCGCTTGAGATTAGAATAAAAGCGTTCGGTGCGCACATATCAACGAAAATGTATAATCGCGTGTGTAATAACGCACATAAAATAATAAATGGTCGTAATACGCCCACGGCGCGCGCAGCAAAAAAATAAGAGGCAGAAGGCGCAGAGGCAGCACGACACGTATCATCTCCATGCGGGCCTGAGAAATGGGTTAGCGGATCATCTCAAGCGAAGCGACTTAAGCGATACTAAAATAATACATTTACACATGCGCACTACTCGCAGCTCGGATGTATCACATTCGTGTTGGTTCGTTTTGTTCGTTTATTATTGTAATTCCATACACAATGCCAATGCCAATAAAACGTTTTGGGATTTTAATTTTTGGCTATTTAAACATTTGAACAATTTAGAGAGTGGCTGGCCATTGAAGAAAAAAACACTAACGTTATACAATGCGGTAAACTACAAAGAAATACAAATTTAAAAGGTTAAAGTTCATATAGTGACATCTATCGTCACAGAGTGGTAGTGTAGTGGTAGATTTTTATCTTCAATTCATCAAATTTTTTATATTTTTGTTGATTACTCATTAATGAATAAACATATTTTAATTTACTGCTATGTTAATGAAAGCTAAGTAAATTATCTTCCTAATAAAATTTAGTTTAGGTCTGTAGAATTTAAAATACCGCCGCTAGAGGGCTTTAAAGTTACTACAGTGCGAAAAAACAAAATTCAGGCAAAATAATTACTTTTTCTGCAATAACTAATTAATTAATTGACGGAATTTAATTATCTTTACACCAAAATAAAGTTTAATTAATAATCTTTATGTTAAAATTTAGTTTGCTGCTTCAGGAATTTAATTATAGCCGCTAGATGGCTCCAAAGTCATTAAAAAGTAAACTAAAAACAAAATTGTGTAAATTATTTACATTTTCTTTAATAGCTCATTAATTAATTAACGGATTTAAATTTTGTTTGAATGAAAAGAAAGCTAAATTAATAATCTTTATGATAAAATTTAGTTTTCAACGTTACAAATTCAATTATAGCCGCTAGATGGCCCCAAAGTCTTAAAAAATGAAAAATTCTATGGATTATTTAACATTTTCCTCGATAACTCATTAATTACTTAACGAATTTTAATTATTTTTACACCAAAATAAAGCTAAATCTATTATCCTTATTATAAAATTTAGTTTGTAACTTTAGAAATTTAAATGTAGCTGCTAGATGGCTCTAAAGTTCCTACAATTGTTAAAAAACAAAACTCAGTAGTTGTTATCCTCATTTATCCTTAATAAATCAATAACTAATTAACTTATTTTAATTATTTTAGTCTCAACAGAAAGGTAAATTTACTTACTATATAGCTAAACTTAGTTTGTAAGTCTCAGGTTAAAATTATACTCGCTAGATGGCGCTACATAACAAGAACTAATAAAAATCAAATTTTTTGTCATTTGTTTGCCTTGTGTTGCTTTGTTTTCTTTCACCAAACATCTTGATTGTGATTCATATTGCTTTGCGTGATGTAGATGCAAATAGCGAATCTTGACGCTCGAATCTCGATTCAGCAAATTGCAAATCGCGTTAAGGTCGAATTGATGCTCCAAGTTGAAAGGTCGGCGGCGATCCGCCGTTATTTACGCACACTACTCGCATTGCGCGCTCGTTAAATTAATTCACCGCGCGTCGGAAAACTAGAAGAAGCGCCTCGAATTAGAATATAAATACTCCTTTGCCGGCAGCAGCATCCAAACGAAGTTGTTATCTTTTTACGAGACTCACCAGCACAAAAATCGAATTTATCTGCATTATAAGGGCTTTTTCTGCGCATCGTTCCGCCACAAACACACTGACTGCACCGTGTTTATGATCCTATTTTCCATTTAAATGCGAAGAAACGTTTTGTACGACAACATCCGAAAAGTGCACAAGACACGAAACAAACACCACAACATGTTTGCGTTGTTTGTTGTTTCTTTTATTCTTATTTCCATACACTGCTTGGATCAACTTGAATCCTATTTCTGGTGTTTTCTGTTTGATTCCTGTCATCCGCTGTCATTCGACGACAGTGAAACGACAGGTTTGTGTGACTCGTTTCTTTTGTTTGTTGGTTTGTTTCGTTGTGTGTTGCGATTTTTTGTTGATCCATGTTGGCCGTGTTTTTTCACTTGTTTTCGTATGTACTGGTTGGTGTTTGTTGTGTGTTGAATTGTTGTTTATCGATCATTTTCCGATTCGCATGCGGAACGCGTGCGCGACAACTTCCTACTTAAACGTAGATACTCCATTGTCGCGTACGTCAATGTCAAGAGGCTGAAACAAGAAAAAACGTACAAACAAAAAAAAACCACTGGCGATGGATGCACAGGACGAAATTCGAAACACGACGAAGCACCGTACCTGTGGTCAAGGGTCGACGACGAAAAAAGCGAGAAACAAATTGCGCAATTAAATTGCACGTCGATGTTAAATGCTAAACATTCGACGAAAGACAACGGACGCGAGACAAGACTTGATTAAGTCATGATTTTCAAGACAACACCAGACAAGTAAGACAATTTACACACGATTAAATTAAATCATGATGAATATTTTCAGTTTAAATTGTAAATTGCTATCACATTTTAATGTTATTTTAAATTTGATTTCTTTTACAAATTAATTAGTATTTAATTAAATAATTAACGTATTGTAATTATTATGAGCTCTAATTGTAGCTAATGAAATTATCTACATTTATATTTTTGGTAGATGTTGATATCTTTAATACTTTACCCGCTAGATGGCGTTAAAGTCAAAAAATAAAAATTTAGCTTTGTGTAATTGTTTTTGTTAATAACTCAATAATTAATGAACTTATTTTACATTACTTTCTACAAAAAGATAGCTAATTAAATTCTCTACAAGATAACATTTAGTTTTTAATTTTCGCAATAAAAATACGACCGCTAGATGTCACTCAAAGTAACTTAAAATATAAAAACCAAAATTTTGCAAACATTTACATTTTAATCGATAACTAATTAACAAATTACCAAAATTTAATTATTTTTGTGTTAAAATAATCCTAAATAAATGCACTACAAACTAAAATTTAGTTTATTAGTTTAGTTGTAAAATTATAGCCGCTAGATGGCTCTAAAGTCCCTGTACCAAAAAAAATGACTAATAAAATCTGAATCAAATTAAAACCAAGTACCGTTAGATTTAAATTGAGATTAGAGATAGATATCAGTCAATCAATTTCATTGTACAACGCCCTCACTAGTTCTTTACTTACTCTCAACCCATCACTCTTCATTGCTTCACTGAAGAGCGAAGAATAACGTTCTCATCTCTATCAACGCCCTCAACTAATAATTAGACCATATTCGGCTCGCTCAGTCTTTCACTTTGTTCACTTTGTCAATTTTGACTTAAATTAATTAAAAGAAACGTAACCGTACTTAACAACTACTTTTCAGTCACTTTGCAACACACACCGGATTTGAACGAAACTGAGAAAGAAAATCTCAATTGATTTGAGAAATATTAATCAATAGATAGAAAATCATCACGATCACGTTACAATAATAATAAATAAAATGTAAAAAAACAACAAAAGGAAGAAAAAGAAAAATGTCAATTTCTTTGTGCGCATGCGCATGATTACACGGCTTGCTGGCATTGCTTGCTCTCTAATGATTTTTTCGGTCATTAGATTTAATTTGAATCGACGTCTGCTCCATATACGTTTCGCCGATTGCCAATTAGACGGCGAGAAAAGCCGGCTAATAACCACCTGTCCGAGCAAGCCGCTGAGCTTTTGTGTTCAAAGATGTGTTCAAGTCTTGAAGGCATTTGAAGGAAGCATCCAACATTTTGTGAAGTTGCGCGTTCGATTGATGCGTTCGTGCTGCCGTTTCTTCATCGGACGACGTCTCATCGCTTAATACATGCAATTAAGTTTTGTTTTACAACCTCACAACCTAGCGCGCTAAGCACAAAACTGACCACAAACTAACAACCAATAATTTTTTTCTTTTCTTCTGTTTCATCCATATAGTCGTCGTCGTCGTCATATGGCTGTAGTTGAATAAGTATAGTTGAAGAAGCTTTGGTTATGTTGTGTTGTGTCCAACAGATGTGGTGGACGCGTTTGTTCTTCGCTGCACGTTTCGTTCGTTCGTTGTGTGTCCGGATGAGTTCAGTTCATCGCTTCATTTGTTTTGTTTGTTTGGTGCTAATATGGAACGCGCCACATAATTCTCCGCTTAATTACGCTTTTTTTCGAGTGTTTATGTGCGCATTATGTGCTTAATACGCTCGCCATCGGACCTGATGGCAAGAAGCGCAACACAAAAAATATTAATGCTCATAAGACGTGCGATTCGCGCTACCAGCGAAGAGTCAACTTTGAAAACTTCTCTCCGAGGAGGAACACAACCAAAGTATAAATCCTTAGAGTCTTTAGTTGTTGGTTTATTACTGAAACAAGAAAAATATTTAATTTTGATTGTTTTTTATGAAAAATTTTAATTTTGGTTATTTTTTAAATATTAAGTGACTTTGAAGCCATCTAGCGGCCACAATTCAAATGCTAAACTAATAAAATAAATTTTATTATGTTCTGGCTTTACTTAGCTTTCATTTGGTGAAAGAATAAATAAAATATGTTATGTAATTAACAAGTTATCAATTAAAATGTTAAATTATGTTTATTATTGCTTTGTTAAATATTAACAGACTTTGGAGCCATCTAGCGGTCACAATTTTTATGATAATCTCACTAAGTAAATTTTATCTTATACAAAATTTATTTGGCTTTCGTTTTGAGAAAAAATAATTAAAATATGTTAATTATTTAATGAGTAATCAAGAAAAATGTAACAAAAGTCTAAATTTTGTAAATAATTATGTCATTCAAATAAATTGTAACTTTAATGCCATCTAGCGGCCACAATTTGAATGCTAAACTAATGAACTAAATTTTATAATGCTTTAGCTTTACTTAGCTTTCGTTTGGTGAAAAAATGAATAAAATATGTTATGTAATTAACAAGTTATCAATTAAAATGTTAAATTGTGTTTATTTTTGCTTTGTTAACTATGAACTAATTTTAGAGCCATCTAGCGTCCACAATTTTAATGCAAATCTCATAAACTAAATTTTATCTTATAAAAAATTTATTTGGTTTTCTTCTAGTGAAAAAATAAACTAATTAAGTAAACTATTTAATGAGTTATTCCTCAAATTACGCTTACAAGACGTGTGATTCGCGCTACTTTTTGTTGATTTAGTGTTAAATTTTGTTTCTAATTGTCTAAAAGGTGTTAACATATTTTTAGCTTTTCTCCCATCGATTAAGTTGACATCATCCATAAATAACTCCGTTTCCCATCGCACGATTTTCGACCAAAAATTGTTGAGAGTGTTGATTACGTTTGCGCGCGCCGCCGCACAGAGATTCTAATGATGCACGGCCGCCAGAGCCGACGCTAAATCACCGTCGTTTTAATTGATATCACGCTGGGCGCTGTGCGCGAGCGTCGCAATCAAGCGACGCACAAATTTTCGTCTTGCACGAAAGTAATGCCGTATTTAATTCGATCGTGATTTATGCGCGCGCTCAGGTGTTTGAAGTAGATTAGTTTTCGGTATTTCGGCGCACACGAAATCTCGACGAAATCGAATTTTACTGGAATCAAACTGAGATCATAAATCGTGCGCCGAACAAATATTCCACACACATAATTCTCCAACCAACCAACACACACACATGTACAAGATTAGGCAACAATTACTCTTTGAACTCGACGAACTTTATCCTCACTTTTTATTTCTTGCCTTTATTTTTTACTCATTTTTTTTCATATACCACACTCCAATGAAATTTCTTCTTCTTCTAAAATCTGTTTTCAAATGTTATAATGTAAGAAGTAACATTTAAAAAGTGTTGTTTGTGTACGTGAATGTGCTTTCTCCCGAGCGAACGAGTTGAAGAGCGAACGTTCTGTTTTATCCTGTCAATTCTGACACTAATCACCTGTTAGAAAATAATTTCGATAACAGGTAATTACGACTTGTTACCGCACTTCATGTCATTATTACCATTACGGTTTCATTATAACCACCACTGCCGATTCGCACACCAAAACAAACTCTTCGACTTTAAAACACTGATTTCACTTTGATTCGTTTACAATTCGATGGATCGTGAGCCATCGTGAGCGTTTTGTTAGACCGAAACAAACCAAATATCACGCACGACGCACGGTTTATTTGTTTAATTATTGTTCAATTACTTTACGAGCGTTTTTCTTCATTTACGAAGAAACAATCGTTACAATTCACACGTTTATCACTTCAACGTGTAGAATTTTTAGGTTAAAGCTCATATTTTACATGTGGTTGTCAATTTTTATCTTGTAGATTTTTTTTAAAGACAAATAATGCTTAGTTTGGTTTTACAATTATAGATGGCGCATAGTAACTACGGCGATGGCCGAATTTTATTACGTTTAAATTATTACACTTTAGAGCCATCTAGCGGTCACAATTTCATTACTAAACCTCTAAACTAAATTTTATTACGTTTTGGCTTTAATTAACGTTTGTTTAGTGCAAAGATAACTTAAATATTGGCTGTAATATGGCTGTAATTAACATGTAATCAATTAAAATGTCAAATCATGTTTATCATTGTTTTGTTCAATATTAACTGACTTTGGAGCCATCTAGCGGCCATAATTTTAAAAGTAATCTTATAAAGTAAATTTTATTTTATACAAAATTTAATTAGCTTTCGTTTACTGCTAATATAGTTCAAATATCTTAATTATTTAATGAGTAATCAAGAAAATTGCAACTAAACTCTTAATTTTGTAAAAATGTATGTCAGTCAAATAAACTGTAACTTTAGAGCCATCTAGCGACCACAATTTAGTTACTAAACTACTAAACTAAATTTTATTATGTTTTGGCTTTACTTATCTTTCGTCTAGTAAAAAAATAAATAAAATATTTTAAGTAATTAATAAGTTATTCATTAAAATGTCAAACAAAGCAAAATATTGCTGTGTAAACATGGTACTGCTTTTAGAGCCATCTGGCGGTCAAAATTTTAATGATAAATTAATAAACTAAATTTTATCTTAAACACCATTTATGTGGCTTTCACCTAGTGTAAAAATAAACAAATTAATTAAATTATTTATTAAGTTATAAACAAAAATGTAAAAAAATTCCAAAATTTCCCTCTAAAAAAATTGTTGTTTTATATTTTCCTAAACTGTATTCAATTGTTTGAATTCCAAACATTCAAATCATCAATATACATTTCACAATAAATGATTGAAATATAAATCTTTGAAATAAACATAAAAAAATGATTTGTGTGGCGCACAAAACGCTTGATATCAAAACGCTCAAAAGTTATTTTGATTGATGTTCACTTGCGTAAACGTTTACTCCTTTGAATGTGCCCAGTCGTTGGATTTCGACAATTGTATCGCTGATTGGTAATTTATTAGCGTTTTATGTAGATGAACGACAAAGGGATAATTAGGTTGGATGTGAATTTGAATAAAAATGTCGTTCGCTCTTTCAATCGTTCGTTCTTCATAATAAAACGTACGTTTCGAAATACAACGAATCGAGTCGAAATTTATTACGCATTGTTTCGTTTGATGTTCGTTAGACGTGCGATGTCGGATTGGAATGGATTCAGTACAATGTGGCACCTTGTTCGATTTTTTCCGCCGGACAACGGCGCGAACACACATTCGAGAATGTGTCTACGATTCATCATCTTCAAATCGGTCTAGTTATGGGATCAGCATCCCATAGCATCGAGAAAGAAACAAGACGTACGACGACGCTGCGAGAATAAAAAATGACTGATTGGCAGTACATGCATTGTGATTTGTGGTCGATTCATTGATTTATTTGCTTATTTTCGGACCGATTTGTTGCTTCAATTCATCGCCAAGACGAATGACTATCATTTATTTCATATTTAAATTCTTTATTAACAACTAACGCCATCTACATTCACAAACATTGTACCTACATCGACATCTACATTTAAAAAACTTAACTAATAAATCATACTTTTTTTTGCCACACAGTAACGCCATCTACAAACAAAAAACTTTTCATTTTTTTCTTTGACATTTATTTTTTAATTTAAAAATTTAAGAACGAAAAACTTGATTATGTGACATTTATACGACGCATTAAACCACATCCCACACCCATATTCGTCGTTCGCAAAAATCCAGGGACCCTTGAAGTCGTCTTGGTCGCAATGCGTTGCAATCCGGCGCGAAACGATTATGATTATTATGATTTTTGCGCGTCGCGCGCGCGAGCACGGCAATAAAAGATAATAATTTCATGCATAATTCGAATTTTATCGCCATGTAAATTAATCTTAATAATTTACATTATCTTATTTGCATTCGCGGCTGGAACGTGCGTGCAATCTTCTTCAGTCTTATTTAAAACTCATCGTCGCAATTGCGGATTGCGCATGCGCACGTTAAAGACTTAAGAGCAAGCGAGCGCGTCGAATACGTGTAAAACATCGTTTAAACATTAACGATTAAAACTATTTATTATCGCTTCGTGTAACCAATTATTTTGCGAAATGCACGATACTGATTCGCACGCTGCGCACGCTTGAATTAATCGGTTTTAGAATTTAAGATTTTTGCCTTCAAAATGTTTAAATTTGATTAAATACGCGGGAAATTACAAGTGTGGCGCCATCTATGAGATGGTTTTTGTTGTTTTTTTGGTTGCATACTGTTGCAGCGCGTTATCTTTGTGTTTTATGCGACGTCCGGGAGGTCTGGGACTTTGCGCGTTTTATGCTCTCGACGTGGATATAAATATTTCACCGCATATCTCGCTCGTTGTGTGTCGATAGCCTTCAAGTTATGCTCAAGAAAACATGTTGAAACATGTAAACACGATTAAATATAAAAATCAGTAAAAATCAAACACAAAGCGACATCTATGATATAAATTTCTAAATCTATTTTTTAGTTTTAAAAAGACTTGATAGGTGGCGCTGCATATGCAAAAACTATATTTTTTGTTTGTATATGATAACTGATTATAACCTAAAATTATTTAACGTGTTAATTTGGTGTGGTTTGTTTCAGTCATTCTTTGGAAGAACTTATAACAATCTGTCATCAATCTCGGAGTGCAAAAACAACGGTGAATGTGTCATCAACAAGAAGAATCGAACAGCGTGTAAAGCATGTCGTTTACGAAAATGTTTACTCGTTGGCATGTCAAAGTCGGGCTCACGTTATGGCCGCCGATCGAACTGGTTCAAAATCCATTGCTTGCTGCAAGAACAACAACAAAACCATCAACAAGTTACGGGCAATGCAAGCGCTGCAGCCGCCACCGCCAATTTACTACGACCACACCCTTACCTGCCGTTTTTCCGCCATCATCAGTTATCGACAATGTCAGCCGCGGCGATGGCCAACACACGCGATGCACGCTCATCGGAATCTGATAGTGGTGCGTCCTCGGCAGACCCAGAAGATGACCTGCGATCAACTAGCGCATTAAGTTTTTTGAAATTACCGGCGTCGCCGTCCAGCGAACGCGATTACTTCTCGGGTGGAAGTTCAAAGAAATTGCCATCGCCGGCCAGTGATGGCGAATGCTTCCAACGACGAAAAATCGCATCGGCTTTGACGCATTTCCCTCCAGCATCTTCGCCTGCGTCATTGCCGGCTATATCACCCGGTGGCGCTACGTCCTTATTGCCGAGATGGTTGCCGCCGTTGCAGGGAGTAGCGGATCCTGCGTCCTGGCGTGAAATGTGGTTGAAAGGATCGTTGAGTATACCAGCTGCAGCTGCGCCCGATCAGGACCAACCGATTGATTTGTCTGTGAGGCAACAAAGCACAACAAAAAGTTCATCGGCGTCGGCAGGAACGGCTGCAACGGGGTCGGATAATGAAGAATTAAATATCGACGTTGGGATGGACGAACCTGTCAAATCAGTGCCGCTGGATTTAACTCTTGAGAGACAAGACGTGGTTACGAATTAATATGTGCTATAATTCATTGCATTTTGTTTAAGTAAGGCCAGTATGAATTACAAATGTCATATCTCATTGATTTGGGAGCTATTTAAAGGCGTGGTTAAGGTCAACCACGTGGTCAAATTGCTCATACTCCAGTGTATCAATATGTGATAAAAGAATCCAGTATTTTGCCACATTTTTTTTATCAAATGAACTACAAACTACAAAGGTTAAAACAAAAAGAATATACAGAAGTAATATAAAGTTATTTATTTATATAATAATATATTTAAAATGAGAAAAATGGAGGATGGAAGGAAAGCACATTTATTTTATTTTAGGTTATTGATTCGACAATAATTGTAAATATTGTGTGGTGATATTTAAAGCATTCCGGGATCGGAAGGATCCAAGGAGACAAAACGGTCAGTTTATTTTTGTATGAAGTAATAATCAGTTGTAATGTATGTGTGTGTGCATTTATGTTTTATTGTTATGTTTAATTAATTTTTTTGGGGAAGGAGGGCGGGTGGTAAAACAGGACGAAATAGGATTTATGTGCGTTTGATTTTTGCCAAACAAACTGTATATACCTAACAACTATAACAACTATACAAGGAATGATTTGGGAATGAAAAATTTTGTTTGAAATTAATTTGTTTGAGAACATTTTGAGAGATAATTGTTAATTTGTTTAAAGTTTTATTTTTTTAAATTTGTGTAGATGTGAAAGGAAATGAAATGCAAACAGTTTAATGGCCAGTACAAGGTGCCTTATAAATATATAATATATATTTTTGAGTGCTTTAATACAATAAATAAATATATTGTTTATAACTTGTGTTTTTTGTGCTTCCTTTTATGTTTTTTTTTTATTCTAGAACTAGAAATTTCGATGAAAGGTAAGAGAATATTTTGTTTTTGTTTTGATTTCAGGTTATAACTCCGCCATTTTTTATGCGATCATTTAGAAATTTTTGCTAGAGTTAAAGGATAAGGTATTTTATTAAGTTTTTATTTTGTTAGCTTTATATTTTGGTTAGGAATTTAAATATTTTGGGTTAAAATTGATTAGAATGTAAAAAATAGGATATTTTGCTTTAAAGTTTTAAAATTGGGATAACTCCGCCATTTTGAAAGATTTTGTTATTAAATTTTTATGTAAGATTTTAAAGGAGGTGTTTTTTAAATTATTGTTTTTGAAATTATGATTTTTTTGTTTTAAATAATTAATATTTGAGGTTAAAGTACATCACAATATTTGTAGGTTGGTTATAGGGATACAACCACAGGTTACAACGCCATTTTGTGGCTATAACTCCGCCATTTTGAAATATATGACAACCAAATTCGAGTAGGAAATAGATACTTAGTTATTTTAAATAAATAGTGATTTAAAAATTTTAATATTAACCCACAAAGAATAATATTAGAAGATATATTCAAAAATTGTGATGAACAGTGAAATTGTTTTAGTTGTAACATTAGCAGTTTGGGGTTGTAACTCCGCCATTTTAAATGCCATCTCCATAAAATTTTTCTATTAAACAGAGAATAAGTTATTTTATAAGTTTTTATTAAAAAAATATAGAATTTACGTCGTAAAAGAAAACTATTTAAGGTTAAAATCAAAGAAAAAAAAATGTTCGTTGTAAAAAGTGTTATTTCACTGTCGGTTTTCTTAATAACTCCGCCATTTTGTAATATTTTGCCATGAAATTTTCAAATTAACTAAATAATATATTGTATTATACATTTTTTATTATAAAAATTGTGAATTAACATATAAAACCAAGGAATTTATGGTTAAACTGTAAGTACCCAAATCCTTAAATGAGTAACACCGCCATTTTGTGGTTATAACTCCGCCATTTTCTAATATTTCTTTATGAAATTTTCTCATTTACTAGATAATATATCGTATTATACATTTCTTATTATAAAATTTGGGAATTAACAATTAAAATCAAAGTATTTATAATTAAACGACAAGAAAACAAGTAATGTAAAAAGTGACAGCGCCATTTTTTGGCTATAACTCCGCCATTTTGAAATATTTTCCCATGTAAGTTTCACACTTAATAGATAATATAATGTATTATACATTTTTTATTAAAAAAATTCTGAATTAACAATTAAAACCAAAGTATTTATTGTTAAACTGCAACAAAACAATGCACTCAATAAGTAACAACGCCATTTTGTGGCTATAACTCCGCCATTTTGTAACCAATCTGAACAGAATTTGTTTATAAAACAGATAATTAACTGCTTAATCAAATACCGATATAAAAAATTATAATTATAATCCAGAAATTACAAAATTTAATAATTAACAAAAATTTTTAGAAAATTTTTAACAAAAAAATGGTCATTTTTGGAATTATCACTTAAATTCTACTAAAATAAAAATAATTTTAAAGAGTTTTACGTCTATTTAGTTTATTAACTTACAAAATACAAATAATAAAATGCCTGAACGCTTAGTTATTCATTAGTTTCATAGATATCGCTCGATTTAGAAAACAATTACTCGACAATGTTTGGTTATGGTAAACACAAAACACGTAAACAACTCTCTTCGGGTTTACCACCGCGGACACACAATACCAATTGAAAACCATATCAAGGCTTCCGAAGACGAAACACCACACCACATCTTCGCCGAGTTCCGCATGCTTGACTCTTTAGTCTTAAACCAACGGTGAAACATGTCAACCTAACCTATAACCAGTATAACCCAAAACGAGCAACCAAAAACCCAAACCAAACAAAACACAATTAAATTATAGACTCAACAAAACTCCAACCAGCAAAAAAAAACATCAAAAGGTTAATTCACGTCAACAAGTTTAAAGTTAGTTATATCCAAGACGAAATAAACTTAAACAACGTATATAGCCATAGTAATTGTAATCGTCGTTAAATTGAAGTTTTATTCTCACAAGTAGTCGTCCCAAAACTCACACTCAACTTCTCCTCAACGTTCATAATTTTGTTCGTTCTTGTGTGTGTAGCGTAACATCTTGAACGCTTTTAATGTGCATCCTTCTGTTTTGTTCTAAGTTTCTTCTAACATTTTGTACAATTGGTGACGCGTGTGGGTTAGATTCTCACCATTCTCACGCGAAGACAAGGAAGGCGTGAAGCACATGCGGAGAGAAGACACAACGTCAGGGTTCTTGAGATGCTGAATGCGTGGAATATGTAGACTCCTCGGGTTTGTTCAAGTTGTTGAAGTTGTGGTCCCGCTGACGCGTCATGACGCCTCGTGACCACCAATTCTTACCGCCGGCCTGAAAGAAAACTCATCCTGAAGTGTACACGGCGCCGGCGCGCCGTCCACGTGGAAAGACAATGCGACAGCTTCTTGAAATCTACAAAAAAAAATCACACAATGACATGCAACCATTCACACACAAAGCACCAGAACACAACAAAAGCCAACTTACTAAAGTTAGAAAGAAAAAAATTAAACAAATGAATATTTGACACGTGTCACTTTCGGTAAACCAGTTTTAGGTTATGTTAGGTTATGTTAGGTTAAGTTAAACATCATGTCTTATTTAATTAAAATTATAAACTTTTTTCGCTTACACTTGGAGTTGTAGTTGGAGTTTAAGTAGTGTTTTTGCAGAAGACGCGCGCGCGCCCTTTGGCTGCCCTTAGATGGGCGCGCGCCGTGGGTTTTTGTTCGCTTTCCTAGAAGCGCGATTTAATTACGCCGGGGCGCTTGTCGGCCGCATATAAACGATTATCAATTAGATGCGTCGCATTCTCGCGCGAGCGCAAACGACCGTTTTGCTCCAGATCTGCGATGGTAAACGCTTGCTGCTGCTGCTGCCAAAGAGACAAACCCGGCATTGAAGAATGCGCAGCAGCACCGCACCGAAACAACGCGTTGGATAAATACGGCTCGAGGTCTCGGGAGATGAAGAAGCAACCGAACAACAAGCACACGATCACGATCAAAACCAACAACCACGTGTGTGTATAACAAGTAACAAGATTCTTTGTGGCTCTGTGGCTTTGCGAATCTAGAATATGATTAAAACTGTTTTTGTCGCGCTGTTTGTCGGTTGTTGTTGTTGTACACGTGTTTGATGTCGTTTGATGCGACAAGACGAACTGTCCACCACCGGCTGTTGCGTTGTGTTGTTAGATTGTCGGGCCCGATTCTTCGGCGGCGTTAATTAACTCGCCGACGGTTTTTGCCAACTGCGCGACTTCGAGTTAGACTTAAGCCCGCCCTTAAAGGCAACCCACCCAAGAAGACAGCACCGTCACATTCCGGATTTCCAAAACGAGAGCGGCAAAAAATTGCCTGCATTAGAAAACGCCATAACTGGCCAATAAACTGACTTTAAACTATTAGTTTTTTATTTATCACAAATAAAACAACACATTTATTTAATTTAAGCATTCTAAAATTAATTTTTTTGGGTTTGACAGAAAAAAAAACTACTAGCGTCATCTATAGTTCAATATCTTAATTTCAGTTTTACTATAGATGGCGTTACTTTACTTTAAATAACAAAATTTTGATTTAATTTTGATTTTTATTGTTTTATAATGAAAAAAAACAATTAGATTTAATTACTTAATTAACAACAATTCAGGTAGAACGTGGTTGAAACGTGGCGGAGCAACAAAACGCTCTCAATAATTATCGAACGCGTTAATTATCCAATTAATCCACCAATTAATCGCGCGTTCTACATGCGAGTTAAACCCAACTCGGTTTGCTCGCTGGGCAAACATTGAAACGTCGAACAAAAAGACGACAAACGACGCATTTAAGCACCTATACAATTTTCGCTACCACGTCCCAACTCTGGCCGAAGTTGTCTTCGTCGTCGCCGTCGCATCTAACGGCTGTTACGTATAAGGATTTAAACGGTCCTCGGCAGGATTCAACTTTTGGTTCGCAGCGCCCGGACGACAAACGAGCCAACAAGATGTTACGAAAAGTGCGCGTAATCCGAACGACAACTGACGACCACGAACGCTGCATCGAGAAGGAAGGAAAAAAATCAACACAATAGAACATTACTGCGGAAGGAAAAACACGTTGGGACACGATGTGGAGGATGCACACTCACAAATGGTTGACATTCAAAAATTTATGAAGAAAAAATTTTTGAAATATTTGAAAAATGTAAAGTGGATGCGATAGTTTTGGGTGTTTTGTGTATTTGGTTGCATAACTTGGGTTAGGATTTGACTTGGTTTTAATAATAAAAGATTTGGATCAAATTATAATAGATGACGGTGTTGATTTTTGTTCTGTGTTGGAGTGTCGACACTTTTACATTCTTTTTTTTTTATTTATTTTTTTTGTTTTTTTTTGGTTGTAATGTGATGAATCGGATTAAGTTAAACGTTCAACGTCACAGAACTTGGTGAAAGAAATGACAAGCATGGGAATTTTTAGATTTAAATGTTTAGGTTTAAATTAGTAATTATTTTTTGTGTTTTAAGTTTATATTTATTTGATTAAATGTAGTTTGATAAATTTCGCATTGTTTGTTTTATGTGCAAAACACGTTTTACTAATAACGCCCTCTGTTCTACAGTTTTTAATCAATTATTTTGTTCTTAATGTTAATTTGTAGATTAAGAGTTGTTCTTCGTTCCTGTCTAGAAAAAAAGAAGAAATGTTTAAAGAAGATTGAGATAAATGTTGCTAAACTTTGATGAAATATGTTTAGTTTTTGATTTTTACCTCATACACAAAACACGTTTTTCTAAAAACGCCCTCTGTTGTACAGTTTTTTTTCATTTTTAATTTTTTTGGTCTGATTTTGTAGATAAAGAGTTGTTCTTTCGATTACTACTAAAAAAATATTATAAATATATTTAAAACAATAAGTAAATCGTTGTTAAAGTTTGCTAACTTTGTGTTGTAGGTTCAACAAATACAAAACACGTTTTATTCAAAGCGCCCTCTGTCCTACAGTTTATATTCAATTTTTATTTTCTTAATCATATTTTGTAGATTAAAAGTTGTTATTTCGTTCTTACTTTAAAACAATTAATAAATATATTATGAACATTATGAAATATGTTGCTAAACTTTGATGAAATTTGTATAGTTTTTGTTTTGTGGCTCATATACAAAACACGTTCTACTAAAAACGCCATCTGTTGTAGAGTTTTTTTTCAAATTAAATTTCATTAGTCGGATTTTGTAGATAAAGAGTTGTTCTTTTGACAACTACTAAGAAAATATTTAAAAAATATTTAAAACTATGAGTAAAACGTTGTTAAAGTTTGCTAGTTTTGTGATTTACATTCAACAAATACAAAACACGTTTTATTTAAAGCGCCCTCTGGTCTACAGTTTTTAATCAATTCTAATTTTCTAGATCTTAATTTGTAGATTAAGAGTTGTTATTTCGTTCCTACCTAAAAAACAATAAGAAATAAGTTAAGAACATTGAGAAAAACGTTGCTAAACTTTGATTAAATTTGTATAGTATTTGATTTTTGGCACATACACAAAACACGTTCTACTAAAAACGCCCTCTGTTGTACAGTTTTTTATCAAATCTTATTTTCTTGATCTGATTTTATAGTTTAAGAGTTGTTCTTTCAATTACTCTGAAGAAAATTTTAAAAATATCTTTAAAACAATAAATAATCTACAGTTAAAGTTCTCTAAGCGTATAACTTAGGTTCAACAAATACAAAATACTTTTTATTCAAAGCGCCCTCTGTCTTAAACTTTATAATCACTTTAGATTTTCTTCAATTAATCTAGTAGATTATTAAATTGTCAATATACTCCACCCAAACACAAGTTTCACATTACACATAAACACCTCAAAATTTTAATCCTAAAATTTAAAAAACTAAAAATACAGCGTAAAATTATAAGTTAACCTCTTAACAAATCTAAATTTTAAGGTTATGTTATATGTTTTATGCGTTTCAAAGTCTTTGATTCCACTTAAGATAACCTGATGATTCTCAATGATAAAGTTTCCGTAAATGCTTGTATTTTTTGTGGTTTTTCTCGTCTCAAATGTTCATTTCCATATTTTTTCCAGCATCGTGCGCCGGCGCGTTATCGTCATAATTTATGTAAACCTGCCATAAACAGCGGAATTCAATTTGTAGCCGCGTTTGTAATAAGATAGGCTATGCGCGAATGAAAATAAAAACGAGCGCGGCGACGTAGAGTGAGGCCTACAAAAGTACACGAGTTTAGTCACTTAACACTGTGGCGAAGAGATATTCTTCGGCCGGTCGGTCATATGAAACGCAACGCGCGCAATCGGAGACTGGAGACGCCATTTGCCCAATGGATACACCAGTGGATACCAACTTGTACTTGTATCTACAATTCTACAATTCCCGGTGGTCTTGGGGAGCGGCTAACATTACTCAAACGAGTATCATATCAAAATCAAATTGGTACAAACAAAAAAAAACAAACAAACAAAAAACAAACAAAATCAAGTCACATACACAATGATAGTTTTTTTTGTTTTTTTGTTTGTGTTTTGTTTGTTTGTTTAGTTAAAGTGGAGAAAAGTCGTAAATATTATCGTGGTCGATGTGTTTAATGCTGAAGCGCTGAAGATTGAGAATCGACGAAGACGGCGAAGAAGTAAAGACGTGGTGGATACCTCTCAGCGTCGTAGGGAACTTTATTGCTCGACGCCGGACGCGAACATCGATATTCGCCGGTCGACGGACGGTGTTTGACGCGCGCTTTATAATATGTCTAATTGGAAATCGCTACCGCGATGTGCGAAATGCCCACGGGCCTTCACCGGCTACCGGCAGGTAATGGATGGCGTTTGGACACGAACCTTTAACCAACATAACCAAACAAAACAAAACAGAAAACAAAATAAAATAAAACAAAACACAATAAAACAAAAGAAAACAAATGGTAACTTAAATATATAAAATATTTTAACAAAAATCAACATAATATAGGCAACTTATTATACATTTATGCAAAAAAACGAATAAAACGAATAAAAACTAGAACGAAACTAAGAGTTTTATTGAAAAAAATAAAAATAAACAAACAGGATGCGTTAGGTATGTCATCACAAAGCAAGGTTACACCAGTTACACATTGTTACAGATTGTCAACGAGATAAAAACACGTAAAGAGGAATTGGAGCGTAAATATTTGTCGCGTTCACTTTCGATGGCAATGGTTCCGAACAATCAAACAATTACTATAGAATTGCGTGAATTGTGATGATCTAATTTTAGTATTTTTATTTCCAGTCAATAAACGTACAACCAACGCCCTCTGTTGGTAAGTTTCTGAACAAAAAAAAATGAAAACTAACATTTAACCTTAAAATTTGTTTGGTGTTTTTGTTTTTACTTAAATCGATATCTACTGACTTGTTTGTGGTTATAGTTTATGGTTTTGATGATTGCGGTCTGTGGCGTATTGATGGATCGTCAGATTCGTCAGTTATTATCGCCTACGGGCCCCGGAGGCAATCACGCGATCGACGCCTAATTACGTTTAACCAAATAAATTTATTTCACACGCCACAAACACCAAAACGGTTAACACGTTCATTACACTTTGAGAAGAATGTTCTGGTTCTTCCTTTCAATGCACAACTTTGAAAACGAGATGTACGTACGGTTTTGAAAGTTTAGAGAGAAAAAAAACACATACATAGACAAGTGTAGTAACATTAATAGCAATAATAACGTTAATAACATTAATAGCATTAACTGTTTGTAACTACAACTAGAACTTTGAGGTCTGGCTGGATGGCGAAGACGTTTAAAGATTCTTTTAGATCTTTAACACTTTTAACAACTTTAGCAACATTTACGCACTAGATGGTTAAGTTTTTTAGTTTAGTACAGTTTAGATTTAAGTGTTTGAGATTGAGATCGGATCATTTAGATCAGATTATTGCTAGAAATTGTAAATTATCTTGATTATCTTGATTTGTGATTAGTTGGTTTTTGGAGTTTAGATTTTTATTGTTGAAGCGTGTTTTGATGGGATTGTGAATTGGATGAACTTTATTAGGTATTTATGGAGTGTTAAATTGCTAGTAAAGAATGAGAGATGTAACATTTATTAATAAATTTAGAACAAAAGGAGTATTTTGTAAATTTTGTTTTGTTTCAGCTAACAAATTAGAAACTGTTTATTTTCATAAACTTTGACAACGTTTTACTTATTGTTTTTGATATATTTATTAATTATTGTAAAGTGTATACGAAAGAACAACTCATAATCTACAAATTAAGATATAGATAATAAAAATCTGATAAAAATTATAGAATAGAGGGCGCCTTTACTAAAACGTGTTTTGTATGCGTCACCAATCGAGAATTGAACAAATTACACAAACTTTGACGTCATTTTACTCAAAGTTTTTAACAAATTTATTAATTATTTTAAAGTGTAATCGAAAGAACGACTCTTCATCTACAAATTAAAGTAAAGATAATAAAAATCTGATAAAAATTATAGACTAGAGGGCGCTTTTACTAAAACGTGTTTTGTATGCGTCACCAATCGAGAATTGAACAAATTACACAAACTTTGACGTCATTTTACTCAAAGTTTTTAACAAATTTATTAATTATTTTAAACTGTAATCGAAAGAACGACTCTTCATCTACAAATTAAAGTAAAGATAATAAAAATCTGATCAAAATTATAGAATAGAGGGCGCTTTTACTAAAACGTGTTTTGTATGCGTCACCAATCGAGAATTGAACAAATTTCACAAACTTTGACGTCATTTTACTCAAAGTTTTTAACAAATTTATTAGTTATTGTAAAGTGTATACAAAAGAACAACTCATAATCTACAAATTAAGATACAGATAATAAAAATCTGATCAAAATTATAGAATAGAGGACGCTTTTACTAAAACGTGTTTTGTATGCAATACCAATCGAGAATTGAACAAATTACATAAACTTTGAAGTGATTTTACTCAAAGTTTTTAACAAATTTATTAATTATTTTAAAGTGTAATCGAAAGAACGACTCTTTATCTACAAATTAAAGTAAAGATAATAAAAATCTGATCAAAATTATAGAATAGAGGGCGTTTTTACTAAAACGTGTTTTGTATGCATCACACATCAAGAATTACAAATTGAACAAATTTTGACATCATTTTACTCAATGTTTTTAAAAAAGTTATTGATTATTGTAAAGTGTAATCGAAAGAAAAACTCTTAATCTACAAATTCCGACCAAAAAAATTAAAATTGATCAAATACTTTAAAAGATATAACAATTTTACTAAACTTTGTTTTTCCAATAAACGATGATTTTTATTTATTTATTTTTAAATCCTAAACTAAAAAAAAAAACTCCACTTTAATACCGCCATCTAATTTTAACGTAGTGGTAATTTCTACTTTATTACAACACATAAAATTATGAAAGCAGTAATTTGAAAATTAAAATGAATATTGATTTGTATATGCAACACAGCGAACACCAATATTATGTAAATTGTGTATGCTGTGAAAAGTAATAATTCCAAAAGGATTTTAGCACATTTTGCGTAATTTTCAAACGGGATTCGTGTTTACGATTGTAAACGCAGACAACTTCTCCGCCGCTTCCCAAAAGCGGCATAAAGCTGCGCCCGGACAATTTGCAACCGAATGTACATCCAACATTTGCATGCGCGCGGTGCGGGCATAATAATAATTTCGCACATGTAATTTCGCCATTTATCAACGCCCCGTTTCCTTCGTTTTCCAACACAAACAGCGCTACTGCGACTAGTGAGACCATTCGCACATTTCGCACCTATTCTTCACAAAACGCACAAGAAGAACAAACTAAAATACTCAAAGACCAGAAGAAGATACAAACCGTTGTGAAGACAGAGAGGAAATACAGTGAGAGATTTTACGCTAGATTGGTTTCAATGTAAATACAGTCGCGGGCGACTGTACTACGAATATCATGTTTATAGCCCGCGGTTGAGGTTATGAATGCGCCAAGCGCGAAACCCAAGCTAAAGCCAAGAAATATAACATTTATGGCATCGCCGCCATCTGAATCTTCACCGCATCTGCATTGAATACCAAAACCAACAATCTACTATAAAATACTTGGATATATTTGAATCTAACCTAACTTTTTTTTTTAAAAATCAATAAATTTGATTTAAAAAACAATAAAAAATATAGTTAACGCGTTTACGGTGTAGATAAATATTTATTTAGTTAAATAAAAATTGTACACCAATTAATTTATCTATAATTGTTTAAGTTTCTTAAGTTTACACAACATAACCTTACTTCGACGCTATTCCTGTGCACCGCTTACAATGACATTCTCATAGGACAAACTTGGTGAGTCGCTGGGGGATTTAAAAGATTTAAAAGTAAGAACGTAAAGACAATACGACGACAACGACACAGGTCCATCGACGGTCGGCGAAGATCTGATAATAAATCCAGCGGCGATATCGTAAAACAGTTCGCGCTGCCAACAATGTGTTCAATGCCCTTCGAGGCATGCGAACCGATAGGCAACGCAAGCAAACGCATAACCTAGGAAGAAGACTTCGACGACGACTACCCGCTACTGGAATTCTCATAACTATCCCGACCTGCGCTGCGCAGCATCTTCTTCCAATCTTAAAGGCTCAAAGTTTAAGTTTAAGCAGCTGAGTAGCGAACAAGTGAGAATCGCATAGTCCAAGAAGGATCAATGCATATTGATAAGCTGCGCGAAATAACTTCCAAGCGAGATAAGCGCCAAGAACACGAAAACACGGTCCATATACTCGAAGAAGCTATCGAAGCTAACAGCTTTCGGTTATTGTTAGTTATTGTTATGTGGAGCTGCGGCATCGAGGAAATTTTACGGTTTGGCGAGTTCAAGACATATTATTGCGACGATTATATTCCGCCAAGATGGATATCTATGGGACATAACCTAAATTATTGACTCTTAATGTTAGATAAGTTGCCTATGTTATGCGAACGTTACAAAAACTTGAGATTATTGTGATCTTTTATTTTAAAACGCTGTATTTTTTAAAGTTTAAGGTTAAATTATATTTTTTAAAATTTATTTAGTAAGTTAAATGTTGTTATTTTACTCATAATTTATGGTCATTAATAAATTTAATTAAAACATTATGTAAATTGTTGTTAAAGTTTGTGGTGTTTATGATTTTTGTATTCAAAACATGTTTTAGTAAAAGCGCCCTCTATTGAATAGTTTTTAATTAATTGTAATTTTTATTAATTTGTTGTGTAGATAAAGAGTTGTACTTTTGATGTATATTAAGTACAATTAATAATTATAGTTTAAACATGCCATGAATTGTTGTTAAACTTTGTGCTTTTTGTAATTTTAGCAAAACATGATTTACAAAAATTGCTCCCAGTTCCAAACTGTTTATCCGAATTTTATTATCCTTATCAAATTTTGTAGATTATAAGTTGTACTTTTATATAAAATTAATTACAAATAATGACTTTGTTTATAACATTACATAAAATTTATTTAAACTTTGAGATATTTTCATTTATTTGCAATTTGGCAAAAACACGTTTTACTAAAAGCTCTCTCTGTTAGATAGTTTTTATCCAAAGTTTATTATCTTTATTTTAATTTGTAAATAAAGAGTTATTCTTTAATATATAGTTTAGAAAAATTAAATAATTTATTTATAACATTACTTAAACTGTTTTTAAACTTTGTGTAATTTTGACAAATTTACGATTATGTCCAAAACACATTTTACAAAAAGCGCCCTCAATAATACAATTTTCATCTAAATTTCAATATCTTACTCTCATTGTATAGTTTAAGACCTGTACTTTCATATAAAATTAAACAAATTCCATAAATTTATTTACAACAATGCTTAAATTGCTCTCAAACTTTGTGTAACTCGTATTTTCATCAATACAAACGCTTTCTATTCACCAAACTATATTTTCTCAAACAAAATTTAAGTTTTACTGTAAATGTGTTTGCATTTGTGATTGTTTATAAGTTGTTACTTAAATTAAGCGAAATAAATGTTGATGTTCACATCAATATCATTCGAATTTAATGCTTTTGATTTCCTGTTCGATTTCACGTTGGTTTATTTCGTTTTTGGTGTTGAACGTCCAACGTGCTGCGCTTGTTTTGAAAAATCATCTAACATTTGAAAACACCTACAATCAACAATCTCGTTAATGTTACATTGTAACTGCAACTCATGTTTGGAAATGTTATCGATTAATAATTGAATTGATGATATTCAACAACAACCAACGAAACATGTGTGAATTAAATCGAACTAACAACAAAACACGTAGAAATTTCAACAATAAATATACTTTAGAAAGTTTACTTATAAAAGTTTTATACTTTAAGAATTACGTCTTAAAGTACGACTAACTTTACCTTATAAAACATCCCCAAAGTATTTTATTTTAGTCGTTTTTAGTTTTTAAAATTTGTACAAACTCTGCATTGTGTTACAGGCCGTTGCTAACGTAGAAATCAAGGAGGCTTTGCAACGAGTTTCAGTAGTGGGAAAGCGTAGCGATTGCAAATTCGCAACGCGCTGTGATTGGTTAGACGTGGGGGTCAACGCTGCGCCGTACACATTGAAAATCCATTATGGCCGACTGCTATACTAAACCCAGACCGTTGCTAAGGTAAAAATCAACAAGCCCTAGCAACGCGTTCTAGTAGAAGGGGACTTCAAACGTAGGAGAATATACATTTTCAAGTGTTCAGTGTTTTCAAGTTTTGAACGTGCTGTGACTGAGTTTAACATAGAGTTCACGCTGTGTCTAACACATTGTATGTTATATATTGTCATATATACAGTAAATATGTATTCTAACCGCGTTGTGATTAGTCAGACCAAAACTAAACACTGTATCGACATACTGTGAATGCATGATGGCGTTTAAATCTCGTAGCTCACACTGTTGCAGATATATTTGTGATAATTTTTACCCAATGACATTAACCACACTTTTTCTTCATTCTTCATTCGTTCTGTTTTATTTTGCAGTAGTACCAACAACATCCAAACAAACAAAACAGAGAAAAAGCAATAATTAACAATGCGTTTGGTTGGAACAAGTACATTTACTGCGTCGTGGTTTCTTCTCGCGCTGGCAATTATTCCACGAAGTGCGCGCACGCCGCGTGCGTCGGCGCCCATTCTATTTTTCACGTTTGTGTAATTAAACCATCCGCAATGTATAAATTACAACATAAACGCGATGTTAATTAAGTGTTGTCAGCGTCGTGTTTAAGCCACGCTCACAACAACAAACAACCCAGCAAGTCCGAATTAAGACTGAAACAATGTTAGATCACGTCGCGAAAAAAGCGGCGCACTGCGGCGATAGAACCGCCACGTCGTTGCTGCCACGGAAGGACAATAATGGTCTCTAATAGACTCTTTGCGTTTGTTTACGATAGCGCACGACGCGTATGTAAAGCACCCAAGTCAAGTCAATTACTGTTACGAATCTGATAAGCAGAGCAAGC